>CM039606.1:6542068-6711176 GCA_022457205.1 Saccharum spontaneum | reverse complement strand
CAGCAAACACGATCGGTGGACTACGAATTGGATGCATCATTCATAACAATAAGAGCACACATACATGGAAGCGAAAAATACAACATGAATTAATATAGGTCCTGGTCCTGGATGCATAAAATATTATTGAATCACCAGCAGCCGACTGCAGCGCAATGCTTACCGGTTATGCATTCTGAAATCCTTGAGCTGTGTGACAGAATCTAGGGCTACGCATGTCGCGAGCCTTCGTTTTCCACTGCAGTCATCATAGGTGCTTGCTCGTCGTCATCTCGTCCTGCGACGCCAGATGTCCCGGCTTCATCTTGCTCTCATGCTCTGATGCCCCTCCTGGTGCCGCTGTAGCCCCATCCTGCTGTGTTTGGGCTGACAGATAAAGGATGACACAACGACGAATCACTCCTCCAATCAGTCCTGTACGTTCAAGCAGAGACCATCCCTCTTGAAATACATTTGGCACAAGGTGTTGCAACATGTGGTCGAGCGGTATCGATTGGCTCTCGCGTGATACCCCTGAAGTTTCTGACTGTTGGTGACCAGGGAACACGAAGGCGTAACAAGGCCCTTGTTGCCGTGCTCTCCAGTTACTATTTCCAACTGACACTGTGGACCCAGGCTGGGGTACACAAGGATCATCAGATGTCAAAAGGCTGAGCTCTGTTGCCACGTCCCCAAGACCATGGTGCACCATGAGTAACCAGACAAAGGTGATGAGCTCGCCTCCTTCGCTAAGCTGCCGTGCGTGTAGCTCTCCGCGGCATTTACCAGCCGCATACATCAACAGCCTCAACCACATCTCCTTGATCTCCATAAGTGATTGCTCCAGTTGAGATGGCCCGTAGTTAGGCTCTTCTGGTTCGAAGGGGGAGCCAGAGTCCGGCTCGTTGCCGAGCACTGACCCTGTATACTCGTCCAGAAAGTTTAGCTTGGTCCACGTCGTCCCTTCTTCATGTTCTTTGATGCTATTGCTAACCCGTTTGAGAAGTTCAGGTTCAAGATCTTCCGCAGCCATGCATGATTACCGCAGGCAATTGATGGCCTTCACAACTCCGGAGATTATGCTCAGTTCTTCGACAAATCCTTGTGAAGGTTCTGGCAAGTTCTGGGATACAGATACTAATTCAGAATGTGAGGATCTAGGTGAAGCTGAGGCCCGATCACAGGGTGCCTCTCAGCCGGTTCAGCACGCGACGGTGGCAATCTCACCAGGGCAGCCTAGGCCAATCTAAGGGTGGGCAAAATACCCGATACCCAATTCCTGAACCCGAATTACCCGAACCTAGACCCGAAGTACCTGAAGCTGAATTACCCGATCACAATTTCGGATAGTGATCGTAAAAACCCGAAATTAGTTTGGGTAATTCGGGTAATATTTTCTGGTACCCGAACTACCCGAATTACCCGGCTGTGGTCGTTCCTGACATCCCAGGCTGTGGTCGTTCCTGCGGTGAAGACAGCTCCTTCATCATCTCCAAAAAGGATCACGGCACCATGGATCGCACCAGAGGCAACAGCAGCTCCTTCGCCATCCCCAACAAGGATCCAGGCGCCATGGAAGAGGATCTGGAGGGGGCCGCTGCCGCCGCGTCGTATTACACCGGCGGTGACACTCGGTGATTTCATCCCGACCCTATCCAACTCACGGGGTAATCACCAGTCCAAGGAGATCGAGCAGGGATAGATATGACTCAATACAGACCCGGCCGGTGAAATCCAGTCAGTCCCGGCTGAGCCAAACCGACCACATTCGACTCCAACCCAAACACAACCGGTCACACCAGATACAGAAGTCGGGAGACCTAAGCATCGTCTGTTCAATCTGTGTCTCTTCCACGCCGCCGCCGCCCCTACACCGATCCCCTCCCTCTCCTACCATGACGCCGTGATGGCAGGAGGAGGGAACACCTGTGGCCGTGCCACCCACGGCCGTGGAGGACCGGCTGATCGACGCCGTGGTCGAGGACGGGGCGCGCCACTTGACGCCCAAGGCCATGACCGCGACGGTCAAGGTCGCGGTCGTGGTAACCGCGGAGGACCACCCCCTGCCTGAGGTGCCGGCCGTGGAGTCCCTACTGGAATGACTGGCCCCCGGGGTCGAGGTCGTGGGGATAAACAGGCGGCAGGTGATCAGCAACAAGATGACACCACTGCAGCCCATGGTGGAGCCCCTGACGCACAAGGAGAAGGGTTGGACAGCGCCCTCTGGGAGGAGGTCGTGGCTGTGGCAACAACTCCACCCTCACGGTGGATACTTCCGGCTTCCGGGAACGTTGCTGATTATGAACAAGGCAAGCAGAAACGAAAGCGAAAAGAGCAATCAGTGAAGCTGGAGTGCACGATCTGTACTGAGGAGCACTACACTAACCAGTGCCCACTTCTTCGGGGTCCCAAACCCACTGTTGCTTATTGTGGTGCTGCTGAAGATGGGATGGGCTTCTTCCAGATCAAGGCTGCCAGAAACAATCAAATTGTTGCTCCTGTTCAGTCATGTGTCGCAGCTCTCATCACTGTGGAAGTAGGCGGGGTATCTGCTCAGCTGTTACAGACGGAGTTGGCCAGGATTATTCCAGTTCGTTGGGATTGGGAGGTGCAGGTGCAAGGGGCTACATCTTTTGTTGTCCCGTTCCCAAGCAAGGAAGAGCTGGAACGTATGATCGCAATCCGTACAATTACTACGAAGAACAAAGAGGGCACCATTGTCTTTGAAGAATTTGTTGATGATGTCCAACCCATCAAAGTGCTGGAGCAAGTTTGGGTGACAGTCACTAGGGTGCCCCGGGTGCTCCGTTCCTTCCTTCCTCTGTGGGCAGTGGGGTCCATTATTGGGGCCACACAAAAAGTTGACATGGTACATCTTCGGGCGAAGGTTCGTATACTAGTGGCGGTTTTTGATGGTAAACAAGTTCCTAAGCAGCCTGATGTTTGTGTCGGTTGCAACATTTATCGCCTCTATTTTAAACCTGACAAAGTTGTATAGCATGTGGCTCCAGATCCAGATGAAGATGACTTGCAGGGTGAGGAGAATAAAGATAACGATCTTGATGGTGACCGTAGGATGGAAGACGCAGAGGCTCCCAATCCTCCAGAGCCCAAAAATAATACTTCTGATAATTCTAAGGCACCTCCTCAGAACATGCCCTCCTCAGAAGCAAGCAACTTTGATAGAAGAGGGACTGGACCTGGCATGTGAGCAATTATTTAATGAGATCAGTATCAAAGTCATGCTTGAGCCAGATGATGGGGTTACAAATGAGATTTATTCTCCTCTGACAGAAGAAGAGTTGGCAGCATATAATGCTATGGTGGATTCTCCTAACAAAATTCACCCTTCTTCTATCTTTGGTGTGCCTACATCGGAGGTCCCGGATGGTGTTGCTTCAGCCAATGCCAACGATCTACAGTGCTGTGCGGAGGATGACACTGCCGAGGGCCAGGACAGTATGGGGGGTTCTACATCGCCCATTATCCCCCCCGTACTAGACACCCTCACGCTGGGACAGGGTGACGGTGGGGTTACCCTGTCCCCGGCCGCTGCACCAGAGGACAAAGTCGCTGAGGGCCAAGCGGGTTTGGGGGGCTCTACATCGCCCATTGCCCCCCTCGCTCTGGACACCCTCACGCCGGGACAGGGTGACTGCAGGTCTGCCCTGTCCCCGGCCACTTCACAGGAGGACGGCATCGACAAGGACCAGGCAGGTATGGGGGGCTCTACATCAACCACTACCCCCCTGCACTGGACACTACCACGCCGGGACATGGCGGCAGTGTGTCTGCCCTGT
This sequence comes from Saccharum spontaneum, assembly GCA_022457205.1. NCBI lineage: Eukaryota > Viridiplantae > Streptophyta > Magnoliopsida > Poales > Poaceae > Saccharum > Saccharum spontaneum. The sequence continues at coordinate 6,707,397 of CM039606.1, read as the reverse complement.
CCCCGGCCACTTTACTGGAGGACACGCTGGACAGTGACGCTTCGGTCCAGGACGGTTTGGGGGGTTCTACATCACCCACTACCCCCCATGCCGAGCTGGATCACCCCAGGGCGGGTGATGGCGGACCGGCCTTACACCCAGTTTCGCCATAGGACGAGGGGGCAACGGCTACCGCCCTGCTTTCACCGACCCCGCCTACTCAGGCTGGGAGGGGCACCCTGGATGCCCTGCTGCTGCTTGAGGCCCCCACCTTAACCTCCCCCCGCCGGCTTCACTGACGATGGCCGCCAGCGATACTACACCACTGGTCGTGATACCAAGACCTCTGAATGCCGGGGCTCTAGCGGCACTAGCTCCCATCAAAGAGCTGCGCCGTAGCTCCAGGACCACGGCATTGGCGGACGCTCACACCCTGCATAAGGCCGAATGGTTAATGGCAAAGAAAAACCTCGAATTCACAGGTAATTCTTTTACTACCTTTCCAGATTTGAAAGTTATTTCAAACCTTGGTAGGGTAGGCATCAACCTAGGTTCCTCAGATGTAGTTGTCATTAAAAATCTAGAGGTTGATAGGTTGGTTCTTCATGCTAATAAAAAAAAGAGTATGTTAAAATCTAATACCACAAACTTTGTTAGTGATGAAGAGAAGGAAGATAGACTTGAAGCAGTTCTCAGCCACGCCTGTGGAAATCTAAATGAGAACATGCTGGATATGGAGAATGATCACATCATAGATCCCTCTCCTTCCCGTAGGAAGAAAAAATACAAGAATGCCAAAAATACAAACAAAGACAAACTTCCTAAAAAGCCAAATACCCCTTCAAAAATTATTATAAAATGAAAGGAGTATTATGGAATAGCAGAGTTGGCTAAACATAGATTCTTGGCTGAATTAGTTAAGCAGGAGCAAATTAATTTTATAGCTCTCTCTGAAACTGGACGAGATTCCTTCCCGGATCATGTCCTCAAAAATCTATGTGGTGGACATGACTTCCTGTGGCATACCATGGCGCCTCATGGTAGATCAGGGGGCATTCTTCTAGGGGTGGACCTGAATGTTTTTGATATTGGACCCATTGTTGAGGGAGATTTCTATGTCAAATTTACCCTCCGATGCAAAACAAATGGTTTCAAATTTGTGCTTTATTTGGTCTACGGGCCAGCACAAATCCAAAATAAGAGTGCTTTTCTCTCAGAGCTAGCCAACACTTGCTCCAAAGAAACTCTTCCGTATATGATAGGAGGGGATTTCAACATAATGAAAGCTCTAGAGGATAAGAGCTCAAGGGAATTCGACCCTAAATGGCCAAATCTTTTTAATGCTGTCATCGAGTCTCTGGATCTAAAGGAGATTGTGATGTCAGGCTGCCAATATACTTGGGCGGGAGCGGGGGATAATCCAACTTTCGAGAAGTTAGATAGAGTTCTCGTCAGTACAGAATGGGAAGACCAATTCCCATTGTCAATGGTTGAACCTAGAGATAGGAATATCTCAGACCATACCCCCCTCGTGCTTAACACAAGAGCGTCGACTCACCAAACCCAAAACCGACCTTTCAAATTTGAGAGGGGTTGGCTTATACGGGATGGATTCTATGAAATGGTTGCAGATATCTGGCAATCTGAAAATTCTAGGTCGACTCCACTTGAACGTTGGCAATCTAAGATTCGAAGACTACGTCAACATCTACGAGGCTGGGCTAGACATACAGCAGGGTCATACAGAAAAGAGAAGAAGACTCTGTTAACTCTTTTAGAAAATATTGATAAGAAAGCAGAGTGCGCCTCCTTATCTGATCATGAAATAAATCTTAAGCATTATCTAAAGGAGCGTCTAGTGTGCCTTTTGAGAGAAGAGGAACTAAAATGGTATGAAAGAGCCAAAGTCAAAACCTTATTGGAGGGTGATGCCAACACTAGGTTCTTTCATCTAGTGGCTAATGGTAAACATCGCAAGCAACATATTTATAAACTTGAAGATGATCAAGGTATTGTGGTTGGTGATGATTGCCTCAAAAGCCATATTACTAATTATTATAAAAATCTCTTTGGACCACCGGAAAATTCGGAGATCACACTAATGGAAGATCAAATCTCAGATATTCCACAAGTATCCCCAGAGGAAAACGATGTCCTCATTAGTTCTTTCACTGAATCTGAGGTGAAGGAGGCAGTTTTCCAAATGGAGCATAATAAAGCTCCAGGCCCTGATGGATTCCCTGCGGAGTTCTATCAGGTGTTTTGGGGGGTGATAAAAAATGACCTTCTACCTCTCTTTGCTGATCTGCATAGGGAGGCTCTAGATCTACACAGTTTGAATTTTGGAATAATAACCTTAATTCCAAAAACTCAAAAGGCCACCAAAATTCAGCAATACAGACCAATATGTGTCCTCAATGTGAGTTTTAAAATATTCACAAAAGTGGGCACAAATAGGCTGAATAAGGTTGCTAAAACAGTGGTAAATCTAATGCAAACAGCCTTTATGCCAGGCAGGAATATCATGGAAGGAGTTGTTATATTACACAAAACTATCCATGAGTTGCATACAAAAAAGAGAGATGGGGTCATTTTCAAAATTGATTTTGAAAAGACATATGATAAGGTTAATTGGTCTTTTATGCAGCAAACCTTACGTATGAAAGGCTTCTCTCCCAAATGGTGTAGATGGGTTGAAAGTATGGTCACGGGGGGAAGTGTGGGGATAAAAGTTAATGATGATGTAGGCCCATACTTCCAAACCAAACGTGGACTATGACAAGGAGACCCTATGTCGCCTATCTTATTTAACATCGTTACAGATATGCTAGCTCTTCTGATTAATAGAGCAAAAGCTGATGGTCAAATAAGAGGAGTCCTCCCTCATCTTATCGATGATGGTCTGTCCATTCTACAATATACAGATGACACGATTATCTTTATAGATCACGACCCGGAGCAAGCAAAGAATCTTAAACTTTTGCTTTGTGCTTTCGAGCAAATATCTGGGCTCAAGATCAATTTCTACAAGAGTGAAATTTTTTGCTATGGTGCAGCTAAAGAGATGGAGCCTTATTAAACCACCCTCTTTAGTTGTAATGCTGGTGAATATCCCTTCAGATATTTAGGGATCCCAATGCACCATAGATAACTCCTGAATTCAGAGCGGAGAAAGGTTGAAGAATGCTTTCAAAAAAAGCTCTCTTGCTAAAAAGCAAAATACTTGTCTTATGGGGGAAGACTAGTTCTGCTTAATTCTGTTTTAAGCAGTTTACCAATGTTTATGATGTCATTCTTTGAGATCCCCAAAGGAGTTCTCAAAAACCTTGATCATTTCAGATCAAGGTTCTTCTGGCAAGGCTCGTCGGACAAACATAAATGTAGACTGGCCAAATGGGACATCTTATGTCGTCCTAAGGACCAAGGGGGTCTAGGTATCCTAAATTTACAATTACAAAATAAATGCTTATTGGCCAAATGGCATGTGGCAGTCTATGTTAAGGAATAAATACCTAAGATCAAAGACCCTTACTCAAGTGACCGCCAAACCTAATGCCTCCCATTTTTGGAGAGGCCTCATGCATATCAAAGATGAGGTTCTGGCTAATGGCTCCTTCGATATTAAAGATGGAACCAACACGAGGTTCTGGGATGATATATGGGTTGGAGATAAGCCTCTTAAAGTTAAATATCCTTCATTATATAATATAGTGCGTGATCCTCACGCAACTGTATCCAAAGTAATGGCCACAAGCCCGCTTAACATCTCTTTTAGAAGGGCTCTTGTGGATAATAAACTTGTAGACTGGCTACATTTAGTAGCATGGATCTCAAATGTTGAATTGGTGGAAGGATCAGACAACTTTAAATGGGTTTTAACCAATTCTGGTCTTTATTCTGTCCGCTCAATGTATCTTCATCTCATTGATACACATTCACCTTTTCTTCATAAAAAGATCTGAAAAATAAAAATTTCTCTAAAAATCAAAATCTTTCTCTGGTTCCTACAAAAAGGTATTGTCCTAACCAAAGACAACCTCGCTAGGAAAAATTGGAAAGAGAGCCAAAAATGCATTTATTGTAATAGGAATGAGACTATCCAACACCTTATTCCTTGAGTGTCCCTATGCTAAAATGATTTGGAGGATTATTTTCTACGCTGCTAATTTAAACCAACCGAGATCTATTAGCCATATGTTTGGTCATTGGCTCATGAATCAGCAAAAAACAGTTAAAGGTTTGATCTGGGTTGGGGTGGCTGCCATATGCTGGGCTATCTGGCGATGCCGGAATGATGCTATTTTTAACAAATTGAAAACTAACTCTATTATGCAGGTTACTTTCAGGGGAGCATATTGGATGTGCTTCTGGGCTCAGCTGCAGCGTGACGAGCAAGCCAAGGACGCCCTCTCGTTGATGAGCAAGAAATTAGAGATGATTGCTTTAAAGGTTTCCAACAAAGGGTGGAAGCACATTTATCATTTGCTTTAGCTTCCTGGTCTTTTTACAAGACTCTGGCTTGCACTACTTTTTGTGAACCTGAGACGTAATAATTGGCTATGTACATCTTCGGATGTAGAGGCCGGATATTTGTTATCCCTTATCTAAAAAAATGCTGACCGGCAACATGGAAGGATGCACCACCATCAGGTACATCATGTAGTTTGATAGCGCCTCACATTCTTCCTTTAATCGCATTATTGTTACATCATCAGGTGCAAGAGTGTGCGTACTTATATGCAAGTCTGTGTATATATGCAGACGATAAAGGGTATGCTCAAAGGGCAGGCTCAGTGTATAATTCAATCTCCTGCTCCTGCCAAGACACCTCTGTCCGAACCATTCACAGGTTGGTCTGCCAAGAATTTGCATAACACCGATGGTAATCCCCTCCATTGCTCTGCGGCCGGCATCATCGATGTGGTGGACGTACCATAAGTTTCTCCATTGCTTGTCCAGACCAATAGCACAGATGGCCTTTGACATTAGTCTGGGTTTGTATTTCATAGCGATGCAGTAATCCATATAATTGAATTGCCCCATTCCCATGGAAGTGCAACTCCTCGAGCTCATCCGGTGCCTCTTGTTACACTGAACAACCTTGAAAATGGACGTAGCATAGTTGCAAAGGCCATGAAGAAAGCTACTCTCGTTCAAGAGAGCCCTTGTCCAAGGTGATGCCATCACCACAACAACAGAAGAGGCTTCCATAAAGATGGCCCCAGTGAATAATGTATAGCTAATCACGACATTAACCTTGTTGTGGTGGGCACCCTTTTGGCTTCTCAGCAGGAAGAGAAGGAAGGCAACGACCATCAAGGTCTGGGAAGCAAACCGAAATAGGACACCAGTCCATCTCTGCAGCACATTGGCCTTAGTGTAGAGGAGATCGAACATCATGCCAAGCTCCATCACTACCATCTTCAGCTTCTCTTCTCTATCTTCACATTTCTTCTCAAAATCATCTTCAATTTTTTCTTGAGCATCGTCTCCTAGCTGGAGCACAGTTCGCCCCACGAATAAACCTCGACTGAGAAGCACCGTCTGAAGAGCATATGATTCCTTGCTATTGTTCTGCAGTCCGGCTGATGAGTTGAACTCAACTGACTTGCCAAGGCCATTTCGGCTCGCACTCTTTAGTGCCCATACCCTCTCTCCATACTTGATAATCCCAGAAACAAACACAAACATTGCAGGAATCAATATACTGGAATTGATCCTGTGGAAGGATTTCCAGAAGATGTAAAGAGCTACAACCCCCTGGACTGCGAGATTCAACAAGTGCCTCGGCCATAGATTGTTGTCCTCGATTGAAAAGGCGGTGATGGAATCTTGGCCACCCAGGTGCACAAGGAGAAAAGGCACCCAGAGAAATGGCAATGTGTCCCCAAACGACTCCCTCCCTAGCTTGTATTTCTCCTCATACTGGGAGAAGAGGCCGAGGGCGTAAACAGCCACCAAAGTCTGCTCCCACATAGCCCAACCATATCAAAGCCCTGAGCACTCCATTGGTGTTGCGGCGATGGAGGCTTCCAGTAGTCAACAGAAAGAGCTGTAGCATGAAGCTAAGGAGCACCATCGTCTGAATTTCCCACACACTCCACAAGTGCACTGTCCAAGGAAAATTATGTGTGAATTTCTTCATAGTTGAAATTCAAAATTTTCAAATGACCTCGTATGGAGAAATGACCAAAATCAAAGTTATAGATCTCAAAAAGTTATAAAACTTTATAGTTGAAAACATTTTCATTTGAATTCGTTTAGGATCTCAAATACTCATTTTAAAACCAGATGGACATAAAATGGGGAGGATGAATGTCACAAATGGACACAATTGTCTTATAGGTGGGGTAGTTAGGGGATGAACACGCGAAGTCTGAGGTCGTGGGTTCGAGTGTTGCTGGCCGCGAAGTGCGTGAAAAATCTCGTGACTTGTATTGAAAAATCAAGTGACCATCTAGATAGCCGGTGGGGTCTCTCCTAGTATTAAGAAAATTGCTATTTCTTCAGCTATTTTTTTCATCTCGTTTTTTGGTTTTTTGAATACCTTACCACTGCAGGTTTGGTTGTGTCGGGTTTTGAACCGGCAGTGATAGTCCGTTCTGCGGTAGTGTGCTCATCTCCATTAATAAGAGAAATTGTCTCCTAAAATCATTTTTGTAGTAGTGGTAGGATTAAAGGAGGACCCATAATATTTCTCTATATTTCCTTGGTGAGCTTTTGTCACATAAGGTTTTTTATTAAGGAAACAGGTGTAACATAGCCTTCTCGTGAAATGTATTTTTTCCACTGGGTTTCCAGGAGGAGTTTCAGGTAGCGTGATTTATCCAAGAATGAGTGTTGTGAATTCTTTATATGGGTGAATCACTGTCGGATCACGTGGCACAAAGTGATACATGGGGAGACAATAAATTAACAAACGGGACAAGAATCCAGAATGACTGTCGGCCACCTCTGTGCAGTATAAAAGAAAGGCATGGGGAGAGATGCATGCATGTACGCAGTTTATTGCTCCATGTTCTCTATACAAGAGAAAGAAATAAAGAGCTCACATTCCTCCCTGATGCATACACAAAGGGGGCTCATGCTAAGCTTTGGAAGAAAAACAAAGGCAAGCATGCAGGAAAAAGAGAACCAAGCAAAGCACCCTCCCAGGCTACCAGGAGAATATTGAGCTATGCTGCAGCAAGCAAGGGATCGTATACGATCCCATGTGGTTTTGATCGAGCGTGCTTTTGCTTTGTTGTCGGTGGCCAGCTATAGGTAGGAGCAGGAGCCTGGGAAGGACGGCAACACACGTACATACGCTCTCTACCTCCCTCTTTGACCACCCACCCCACAAGTCCGTATCATCCTTCGTCTTGGATGGATGCTTCATTATTCCATCGGCTTCCATTGGCGAAGCATCTGTAATATAATATAATAAATCCGCGCTCCACGGCCAACTTACTCTCCATCATCTCCATCTTCAACGATCCGGAGAAATTAATATAAAGGTGTGTACCATATCCCGCCTCCCCCTTCCCATCGATCCTCTACATTACATTTTATTTATTTGTTTAAATGAATCGGTAGACAATTTCATTACTAGCAGTACAAAAGAATTAGTATATGTATGTATTAGTGAAATATTTTTTATGTACTGAAACATTGCATTTCCGTCAGGCGTCAGCTGCGTAAGCACATTATATATATATTGTTTAGTAAACTAATTTCGTTTGTCATTGTCGTCGGTTGTTTGTGTGTGCGCGTGCGCGTGCGCGTGCGCGTGTTTGGAGGTGTGTTTGTGCGTCCGCGTGCGTGTACCTGCGTACGTATGGGGTGTATGCACGAGTGCACGTTTCACTCATATTCATAGTATATCCTGAATATATAATTAGTTGGAACCTTGGCATAAATTATGATGGCTTTTGTTGTACTCATGAATCTAAATTTTGTTTTTTCAAAATTTATTCTATGAACTATTTTTTATCTTTAAGTTAAGTTGAAATTCTTGTTCTTTTTATATCTTTTATTAACTCTTCTTTTTGTATGTTAAATAAATAGATTTTAGGTCGCAGCCTACATTCTTAAATACTATGATAGCATGAGCAATTATTTGAAACCTGTGCCATGTCCCTTAAGATAAGTGGCCGGGGCCTCTCCCACTTCTGAAAATGATTGAATTTACCTATCAAGAAATTATGTGTAGTAATGGTTATATTATCAATATAGATAGGTCAAACATTTTAGTTAACAAACTACATAAATTATATGTCATGGCTAGTAATAGTATGGTTTTAAACAATTTGTTAGTGACATTAGTATATTAGTTGTTAATTTTTTTTTGTGTACTATTATATATATGTTTCGGTCATGACATGTATATTTAGTTTAGTCACATTTTAATATATCATATAGTTCACATACATACTACCCAGATGGTCTAGTATGATCACATACTCCGTATGTATATACTTCATCGGGCCTTATACACCCTAAATCGATCTAGACATATACATATGAGAGTAACTACACCCTAGGAGTAGGAAATAATTTCCCTATATATATACATATATGCTTTATGGTTATTTAAATATTTTTTTAATAGAAGACGTTGACTTTTATGTGTAGATTTGAAGGGATATTTAGTTTACTAATAATGAGATGCAAATTTAAGGGGTTAAACACATTATCTATGGGAAGGTGGATATTAGGTGTTAATTTAGCTTTGCTTTAGATCATGTTTCTAAATGGCACATGTGGTTAATTTAAATATAAAGTCATGAGTTACTTTTTGTTGTTTTACGCAATAGCATATAGGCGGGTAATTATTTAGAAAATAGAATAGATCAAATAACTATTATTATCAATGGTGATTAGATTGTACCGATTTGATGGTGAGATGTTTCTGATTTTCATGAGAAGTTCTAAGACATATATTTTTTATTGGGCCTCATGAAGATCAATGTGAAGCCTCCCTTGATAGCATCTAGTAGAATTTCTAATATTTTTTTAATGTGATATAGATTTAGTTGAAACATAAGCTTAAATATATAGTCTTGTTGCATCCTTTTCTACGACTTCATAAATTTATAGTTTGCCTTCCAAATTTTAATCTAATTGTTGTAGTTGTTTTCATTTGTTAAGTTCGAACTCTATTGTTTTTAATCATTTATCCAAAATTTTAATATTTTATTTTATTAAAAAAGAGTTCATGTCCTAGTGGGTTTTTCACGTGTTAAGTTGAAACTTAGTTTGCACCCCACACTCAACATGAAGAATTTGTTATATCACAGAACTATATGTATAGTAGTATTGTTTTATACTACCTTATTCCCTGAATAATCAATTTCTTAAGTTGTCTTAAGTCAAACTTTTTATGTTTGACCAAATTTATCGAAAAAGTACAGATACTTATGATGCCAAATGAACACATTACGAAAATGTAGTTATGGTCTATTTAATGATACTAATTTGGTGTCATAAATCTTTATACTCTTTTCTATCAAACTTTAAAACATTGAATTACCACAACTCTAGGAATTGATTTATTTAGAGAAGGAAGGAGTATAACATAGAGTGCTCAAAATTAAATTACCAATGTTGATATGAAATATTATTTCACCCAAAATGTATAAACTTATTAGAAGCAATAGCTTATGAAATTTAATATCATGGAGTATTAATACAAATTTAGGTGAAATGTCAGTTTAATTGCTATATGATTTGTGAAGCGAACATTTTTCCATGTTTCATAAGCTATTAAAAGAAATATTTATTCTAATGTATACATGTTCACTTGGCATATATGTGGAATATAGTATTATCTTACTTTTAACTTCGTAGTTATAGAATTGTGTAATTTAGAAAGATATTTTTATAATAGCATATATTATATTTTATGTGCATATTTGAGATATAATTTTGTTTTTCTTTTATATTGCAAAGATAGATACAAATATATAGGTGTTACTTTATATTATCTTTCTGATATAGGTGAGTACTTTATGAGACCAATAGGAGATATTTTAAAGTATAATTGATAATGGCATATGTGGATAATTTAGATACAAAGTTATAGTGTTACTTTGAATTATCTTCATAATGGCAATGGTGTGTAATTTATTTTATTTTTTTGAACATCAATGGCGTGTAATTTAGAAGTAATGTTAGTAGGTTATTTTAAATTATCTTTAATATTGGAGAAGATGGGCAATTTAGATGCAAACTGAGGGGGGTATTATGAATTATTTTTCATAATAGTAGAGGTGGGCAATTTTTATATTTGCAAATTTAGTGGGATGTTTTGTATTATCATTCGTAATGGCAGACATGAGTTAATTTTTAGATACAAAGTTATAGGGTTATTTTTAATTATCTACATTACGGCAATGGTGGGTAACTTAGATGCATTGTTAGAGGGTTGTTTTGAATTATCTTTAATAATGGTAAAGGTGGGAGATTTAGATGGTTATTTTGAATTATTTTTCATAATGATAGAAGTGGGTAATTTAGATGCAAGATTAGATGGTTACTTTATGTATTTTTTATAACGGTAGATGTGGGTAATTTTTTTATAAATTACTTGTGAACTCGCACGTGCTAGAATCTCATCGAAGATATAAGCATTACTTATTATTTAATACATCTAACTAATTTTGGGGATTATTTTGAGTTATATTTTAGATACAAATTTAGGGGTTACTTATGTATTTTAAATATAATGGGGGAGGTGGGTAATTTTTTTTATAAAATTAGAATAGATCTAATGACTATTATTAGCTATGATGATTAGAGTCTATCAGATTAAGGACCAGATGTTGTTGTAGAGAATTTTTAGAATTTATCTTTTTTCTAATGTATCTGGTGAGAATTAACATAAAGCCTCCAGTTAGTATTAGTAATAGTAAGAAAGTAAGATAAGGAGGTTGTACTTCCCAATCTTACAACAATGGCATCATATATTAATATGCTGTTAACTAACTTTTTTATTTTTGGAACATTCTTCCTTCAGGTGTCAACGGTACTGGTGGAGTAACAATCGACAAGATGAGTAATTCGACAATGCAGTTATTAGTGCACGTGTGGAGTGTGTGGGAAATTCAGACAATGGTGCTCCTTAGCTTCATGCTACAGCTCTTTCTGTTGGCTACTGGAAACCTCCGTCGCCGCAACACCAATGGAGTGCTCAGGGCTTTGATATGGTTGGGCTATGTGGGAGCAGACTTGGTGGCTGTTTACGCCCTTGGCCTCTTCTCTCAGTATGAGGAGAAATACAAGCTAGCGAGGGAGTCGTTTGGGGACACATTGCCATTTCTCTGGGTGCCTTTTCTCCTTGTGCACCTCGGTGGCCAAGATTCCATCACCGCCTTTTCTATCGAGGACAACAATCTATGGCTGAGGCACTTGTTGAATCTCGCAGCCCAGGGGGTTGTAGCTTTGTATATCTTCTGGAAATCCTTCCACAGGATCAATTCCAGTATATTGATTCCTGCAATGTTTGTGTTTGTTTCTGGGATTATTAAGTATGGAGAGAGGGTATGGGCACTAAAGAGTGCGAGCCGAAATGGCCTTGGCAAGTCAGTTGAGTTCAACTCATCAGCAGGACTGCAGAACAATAGCAAGGAATCATATGCTCTTCAGACGGTGCTTCTTGGTCGAGGTTTATTTGTGGGGCGAACTGTGCTCCAGCTAGGAGACGATGCTCAAAAAAAACTTGTAGATCATTTTGAGATGAAATGTGAAGACAGAGAAGAGAAGCTGAAGATGGTAGTGATGGAGCTTGGCATGATGTTCGATCTCCTCTACACTAAGGCCAATGTGCTGCAGAGATGGACTGGTGTCCTATTTCGGTGTGCTTCCCAGACCTTGATGGTCGTTGCCTTGCTTCTCTTCCTGCTGATGAGAAGCGAAAAGGGTGCCCACCACAACAAGGTTAATGTGGTGATTAGCTATACATTATTCACTGGGGCCATCTTTATGGAAGCCTGTTCTGTTGCTGTGGTGATGGCATCACCTTGGACAAGGGCACACTGGAACGAGAGTAGCTTCTCGAGGATGTTCAGGGCTGTTCATCAGTGTAACAAGAGGCATTCCACTTCCATGGGACAGTTTAATTTTACAGATCACCGCATGGCTATGAAATACAAACCCAGCATAATGTCAAAGGCCATCTGTGCTATTGGTCTGGAGAAGCAATGGAGAAACTTATGGTACGTCCACCACATCGATGATGATGCCAGCAGCGGCAGCAGGGAGGGGATTTTGGAAATTTTTGACAGACCAACCGATGAATGGTTCAGACCGCTACGTTGTCTTCACAGCAGGAGATTGAATTACACACTGAGCCTGCCCTTTGAGCATGCCCTTTATCGTCTGCATTTATACACAGACTTGCATATAAGTAGACACTTCGCCGCCAACACCAACAGTAGTAGTGATGTCTTGATGCGAGTTAAGGAAGAGTGTGAAAAGCTATCAAACTACATGATGTACCTGATGGTGGTGCATCCTTCCATGTTGCCAGTCAGCACGGCTTCAGAAGATCTTCAATCTGCACTTGTCAACTGGGTTCATGGAAATAGTGGAGAGGCGAGGACCAAGCTAGACTTTCTGGACCATTATACAAGCTCAGTACTCTGCAACGAGCCGGACTCTGGCTCCCCCTTCGAACCAGACGGGCCATTTCAACTGGAGGAATCACTTAAGGAGATCAAGGAGATGTGGTTGAGGCTGCTGATGTATGCGGCTGGTAAATGCCGTGGAGAGCTACACGCACGGCAACTTGGCGAAGGAGGCGAGCTCATCACCTTTGTCTGGTTACTCATGCTGCATCGTGGTCTTGGGGACGTGGCAACGGAGCTCAGCCTTTTGACATCTGATGATCCTTATGTAACCCAGCCTGGGTCCACAGTGTCAGTTGGAAATACTAACTGGATTTTACGGCAACAAGGGCCTCGTTACGCCTTCGAGTTCCGTGGTCACCAACACTCCCAACAGGTGGCAGCAGAGGCTAGTGCAGGGGTATTGTCCGAGAGACAACAGATACAGATCGCACGCGTGGTGATGCAACACATTGTGCCACAAGTCATTGCCATGGGTTGGTCTTTTGTTGAAAGAACAGGACGGATTGGTCCTCTGATCCATCAATATATGTCAGGCGAAACACAGCAGGATGGGGCACCAGAAGCTGGGACATCCGGCGAGGCAGGACGAGGAGATGACGCGGCGACACCCTCTGAGATTATCGAGCAAGTTTAGAATTGAGATGACCGCAGCAGTGCAAAATGAAGGACATGCTTAGCGCTAGTTTCTGTCACTCGGCTTGTCGATTTCTAGAATGCATCATTGCACTACCGTCGCCTGCTGATGACTCCATGATATTTCTGCATCCAGATCCAGGACTAGGTTCTATATTAATACTGTATTTTTCGCTTCCTTGTATGTGTGCTCTTATTATGTGTCTATATGTTGGATTATTGGATTGTAACTGTGAGTCGTATGGTTATGCTGTTACTTAAGGTGTGTACCTGATGTATTGTATTGTTTGTGTTATAAACTTATAAAGCATGGGTTCAAAGTTTCTTCTGTTCGGATTGTAATTTATCCTGCACTTGGAAATTTCATGAGTTTCTTGTCATGTTCTATATTAATTTAACTAGAAAATATTCACCGTGCGTTACTACAGGGCTTCCTAGATCCATCCAGGGCTGATGCAATGCAAATCGAAGGCTCGCGACACGCGTAGTGCTAGTTTCTGTCACTCGGGCCTCGGCTCATCGTATCAGAATGCATAGCCGGTAAGCATTGCGCTGCAGTCGGCAGCTGATGATTCAATAATATTTATGCATCCAGGACCAGGATCTATATTAATGTTGTATTTTTCGCTTCCATGTATGTGTGCTCTTATTGTAATGATGCATCGAATTCGTAGTCCACTGATGGTGTTTGCTGCCATCTGCAATATGTAGTTGGTACCTAGTATTGTCCAAGAAAACACTACCGCACCACCTTATTATGCATCTATATGTTGGTGGATTATTGGATTGCACTGTGAGTCCTATGGTTGTGTTGTCACTCAAGGTTCTAAGTGACGTATTGTACTAATGGATTCAATGTTTCTTCTATTAAGATTGTTGTTATTTCTCGCGCACATGGAAATTTCTTGAGTTTCCTGTCTTGTTCTCTATTAATTTAAATAGAAAATATACACCGTGTATTGCTACAGGAATGACATGCTAGTGGTTGTCTCTAGAGCTCAAGGTAGGTTCGGGTACCTGAAACAGAGGTACGGAGCACGAAGCTGCATCCATAGACAGGTAGCAGAGGCACGGAGCACGAAACTACATGAACACAAAACTACATTCATAGGCACCTGAGGATATCATTATTGAAAATGGATGAGTAGTAGGCACGGACGTCCCAACGTCCGCACGCTAGTCTCTCCGAAGAAAGAAACAGTTCCCATATGGGCGATTCTGGTCAGTAGGCGTGCACGTCAGGCATGCCGCGGTGACCACACAGCGCCATGCTGGGGCCACAATCAGAACCTAGCTAGAGATAGGCTTAGTAGTTGCTATTTATGGTTTGAGTCAGTTTGGATTTGGACTCTTTAAGTTTTGTTTTGTAAACATCGTGTACGTACATGTACGTACACCGTCCGGCCCATATCTCTCACTTCGATCCATCGTTTCTTCCACAACACGAACATGTACGTACGTAGCTAGCTAGCTAGCTCGCAGAGCATCTATCGCCAAGTAAACCAGAGAGTAGTAGTGCTAGCAGGCCGATCGCTAGCTCCACCGAGACGACCATGGTGATGAAGCAGCAGCTCGCCGAGCTAGCAGGCGTGGTGGCGTTGCTGGCGCTGCTGGCTCTGCTGGAGTCGGCCGCCACCACCAGGGTCAAGTTCACCACCGACGACCTCAACTCCGAGGCTTCGCTGTGGGAGCTTTACCAGTGGTGGGGCGCGCGCTACAATGTAGCACGTGACCCCATGGAGAAGCTCCACCGATTCGACACGTTCAAGGAGACGGCGCACCGTGTCACCTCTCGTGCTAGAGTCGTAGGCCAGGATCCGGGTCTGAAAGCCTTCGCCGACTTGAGCTCGCTTGAGTCGCAGGCTTAGGTGCACTCCAGGTCAGGCTGCGGAGGCGTGGGACTCCGCACGGGCTCCTCCCCTCCCTTAGCTGCGTGGTGATGGCCGGAGGTTGAAGATGAAGCTGACATATGGGACCCACACGTCACAGAGTAGAGGGAGAGAAGCACCATGGGTAAATAGGTCATTTCCCATGCCAAGTTAGGGCTCCCAGGCTCCCTGCCACGCTGGCATGTCCACCTGGTGTGCCACATTTGCGAAAGTGGCAAAAGCATAGGAGGTTCACTGTTTACGAATTACGATTGCAATTATGTACGAGCACGCACAAAGATGGCAAATGAAGAAGTGTGACAAAAAGTTAAAAATCCCGCCGCATGGCATCTTCTCGACCCCAAGTCCCCAACCACCAGGGGGTTGCCTCCGTTCGCCTGGCGCTTCTCGACGCGCTCCGCGACTCTACCCCGCGGAACCTGCCTCCGTCCGCCCCCGCGTGGAGGAGCCACGAGAGCGGCGGCGCACATAGTCCGCACACGGAGGAGCAACCCGCCCCTATGCGGCTGTGCCCTTCTCGCGCACGGAGATGGTCGGAGGAGCCGCCCACCCTGGTGCCTCATCGATCCGCACGCCCCAGCGCCTCGTCGTCGTCGTCGTCGATCCGCACTGAGGAGCCCGTCTGATCCTCCAGCTGTCGCCGACGCGCATGGGGGCATTTCGGGACCAGGCCGCAAGGACGAATGTTGGAGCCGGGTGAAGCGTTTCTTCGGCTTCACTTGCGCCCTACGGTTGCAGTCGCCGGAATTTCAGGGACTTCCAAGTTCCAACGCGAAGCTGCTTCGCCCAAGCCCGTTTGGCACACGGAGCGCAAAAACGGCTCCTGAAGCTGGCCAAACGCATCCATATATGTAAGCTTCCTTTATTGTACAACTATACAGAAAATGTATGAGACTTTTTGGAACTAGCAAACCTTTACAAATAACAAGGGCACCCTCAATAGTCTGAGATTTTTTGGAGCCACTAGTTTTATTTACAGATGCTAATTCACCTTCTCCTTTGTACGTTATATGGTAAAACATTTTCTGCAACTATACCGTTGACGCATCTACAAATGCAATGGAAGGTCTACTCCTACCGCTGCTGAGCCATTGATTGAAGACCATGTGTGTGTGTCCACACCAGTGTACTGTGCATTGTACCTAGCGTTGAAAACGGACGGAATTTTTCCCGGTCCAAACCGTCCGTTTTTCTACATTTGACCTGTTCGGTTTCGCATTTTCGGAAAAATCCGGAATCGGTTCGGAATTCGGGGCGGAGGTTGTCAGAATGCGGACGGAAGTAGAAATGGAGTTTTTCCGTCCGTATTTACGGAATTCCGTATTTGGTCGGAATATTTCCGTATTTGTACCGCATTTTAACCAGATTTCAGGCAGGCGCTCGGGCACGCGGCAGTTCGCACACACAGCGCCCGCTCCGCTCGATCTCCGCCGCCTCCGGCCCTCCGCGCCGTCCCACAGCTGGTGCCGCCTCCGCCTCCCAGCGCCGCCGCCACCGCTCCTCCCCTCCCCGACGCCACCCCAGCGCGTGCCCTAGGGCTGGCGGCGGTGGCCACCTGCGCGGCCGCGGCTGTCACGGCCGGCGCAACGAAGGCCGCGCGAGCGACCACCTCCCCACGTGGCGCGGATGGCACCGGAGCTCCGCCGTTGCCGTCGCCCTGTGCCACCTCACCGCCTACCAACACCGCCGCCTTGCCTTGCTACGCCGGCGCCATGTCCTTCCGCCTCGCGCTGCTTGCTTTCTCCTTGCCGTCTCCCACTCTCTCTTTCTCCCGCTCTCTATTCTCTCTTTTTCTCTCTCTGAAGTCGGAGCACATGGATGGGAAGGGATGAGGCAGCACTGAAGGCACCCAATGACCAGCTCCCAACCACATCACAGCAACCAATAGCAGCCGGCCACTTCCCCTTTTTCTGTGGACACAGACCACGTGAAACAAAGAGAGGAAGGAGACGAGTCTACAGATCGGTGCTTTGGTCCATGAGCACAGTTCGGTCAGCCTGGATCGCTGACTAGGCCCATGCGGCAGCCGCAGTAAAAAATGCTACGCGTACACAGGGAATGTACAAAGGAATAAAAAGGTGAGCTTATTAATCATGGAAAAATTCCCAGAAAATTCTAAAATAAACTAGAGTCACCCTAGATCATACATAGATACTTGCCACTAATTTTTCATTAGCTAAAATTGTACAAATAATTTTCATGTTACTTTCCATTCACATTTTCATCGCCAAAGATGTGTGTGATTGTGATTGTGAGTATAAAGATGTACGGTATTCCGGCTTAAGTTTCCGGCTTCCGCCCGTTTCCGTTGAATTTCCGATCGTATTGGTTCGTTTTCGTGCACCTGCATATCCCGATTCCGTTCCCGAACCCGCATTTTCCGAACCCGATCCCGTTTCCGCCAACAAATATAGAAACGGAAGTAGAAATGGGGTTTTTCCGTCCGTTTTCATCGCTAATCGTACCCTTGTGCCGTACAGTACGTTCACTAGAGGCAATTATAGGAGCAGTGACAGTAGTGTGCATCAGTTAGCAGTTAGACAGTTGTGTGCATCAGTTAGCAGCTAACTGCTTGGACATAGAGAGGCATTAAAGGACAGACAGGACAAGCTTGTTTAGTTTCTCCCCTTAAAGTTTACTCCCTGTCATATTAAATGTTTAGACACATACATAGAGTATTAAATATAGACTAAAAAATAACTAATTGCACAGATTGCGACTAATTCGCAAGATAAATTTTTTAAGCCTAATTAGTCCATGATTTGACAATGTGGTGCTACAGTAACACATATGCTAATGATGAATTAATTAGGCTTAATAAATTCGTCTCCCGGATTACTGAGGACTTCTGTAATTTATTTTATTATTACTATCTGAACATTCTCGTATGACATCCCGATGTGACATCTTTAAATTTTACTCTCTGGATTTAAACACCACCCGTATCCAGCACCCACCTGCAAGTAGATTTTTGTGCGCTGATCGAGAAGAGCAAGGATGCGGCCACTTCGGATCAGCATGAAAGGTACGTACGCCTCATGTCTCACTGGGAATTGGGATCTGCAACTAGAAGATTATGTGTTACACTGGTCTTCCTTCTCTGTAGATGTATGTGTATTTGCCTTCTAGCTTTGGGTTGTTTAACGGTTTTGTTTCAATCAGTGGTGTGCTTAAGCGCTATGGTTGGTATGCTATATATGAGGTCGTGTAAGAATTATTATTCTCAGCCAGGCTGTCCCTGTAGGCCCAAAAGTGGTCTCTGTATTACTTAGTTTTTGCTTAATCCTAGTCTCTGTCGTGGTATATAGTGGGCACCTAAAACTTAGGATAGGATTGATGCATATAAATAGTGTGTGATGCAGATCTGAACTTTTGTTTCTCTGGACACGCTTAAGTGTTCTTGAGACCCGGATCCAACAAGTCCCAAGTTGCCAAAATGTTAGCATCTCATGTAGTCTCACCTACATTTTTTTGCTCCTATCAGCGGCTGGCAGAGTTCAGGCTTCAGGGTGCATGGGTCACTTCTGCCTTCTGTCTTGTAGCACTAGGCGGTCTACTTCCACATGGTCGGATCGTCAATGAGGGAGTTTGATACATGTGTTTTTGGTTTTGAACGAGAGTCCACTTCTGTGGGATAATTAATGGGATTCCCCTTTCTGTTTTGAGGTCATTCGTTCATTCTCCATGCTTCGTGTTCTTCCTCTGGTTTTAATCTGTACTGTAGTTCTTGTTCAGCTGTTCTTTATAAGATGTCTGTGATTCTTGTGACTTTCCAATTTCACAAAAATGGCATCATATATTAATGACTATGGGATATCATAATTAGAGGTGGGTAATATATAAAAAAATATTTGGAGGTTATTTTAAGTAATCTTTCGTAATTGCTGAGGTTGGACAATTTAGATACAAATTGGGGGTTATTTTAAGTCATCATTCATAAGGGCAGAGGTCAGTAATTTATACACAAATTTAGAGGGTTATTTAGAATTACCTTTCGTAATGATAAAGGTGTGTAATTTTTTTAAAAAAGGTGAAAGATCCAATAATGACTATTATTGACGATGATGATTAAATTCTATCGAATTAACAGGGGGACTCTTTTTCTACCTCTAATAGTAATAGTAAGATAAGATAGTTGTGATTCATGTGACTTCCCAATCTCACAACAGTGGCATTATATATTAGTATGCTGTTAATTAACTATTTATTTTCGGAACATTGATTCAGGTGTCAATGGGAGTACTGGACTGGTCAAGATCAATAATTCGACAATGGCGGAGCTAGTGCACGAGTGGAATGTATGGGAAACTCAAACATTGGTACTCCTTAGCTTCATGCTACAGCTCTTTCTGTTGGCTACCGGAAGCCTCCGTCGCCGCAACACCAATATAGTCCTCAAGGCTTTGATATGGCTGGCTTATGTGGGAGCAGATTTAGTTGCTGTTTACGCCCTGGGACTCTTCTCTCAGTATGAGGACAAATACAAGCTAGGAAGGGAGTCATTTGGGGACACATTGCCCTTCCTTTGGGTACCTTTTCTCCTTGTGCACCTGGGTGGCCAGGATTCAATCACGGCTTTTTCTATCGAGGACAACAACCTGTGGCTGAGGCACTTGTTGAATCTCGCAACCCAGGGGGTTCTAGCTCTGTATGTCTTCTGGAAATCCTTCCACAGGATCCATTACAGTATATTGGTTCCTGCAATGTTGATGTTTGTTTCTGGGATTATCAAGTATGGAGAGAGGGTATGGGCACTAAAGACTGCGAGCCGAAATGGCCTTGGCAAGTCAGTTAAGGTGAACCCATTAGCAGGACAGAACAATAGGAGGAACGAGGTGTATGCTAGCAAGGAATCATTTGCTCTTCAGACGGTGCTTCTTGGTCGAGGTTTATTTGTGGGGCGAACTGTGCTACAGCTGGGAGACGATGCTCAAGAAAAACTTGAAGATGATTTTGAGAAGAAATGTGAAGACAGAGAAGAGAAGCTGAAGATGGTAGTGATGGAGCTTGGAATGATGTTCGATCTCCTCTACACTAAGGCCAATGTGCTGCAGAGATGGACTGGTGTCCTATTTCGGTGTGCTTCCCAGACCTTGATGGTCGTTGCCTTCCTTCTCTTCCTGCTGAGAAGCCAAAAGGGTGCCCACCACAACAAAGTTAATGACGTGATTAGCTATACATTATTCACTGGGGCCATCTTTATGGAAGCCTCTTCTGTTGTTGTGGTGATGGCATCACCTTGGACAAGGGCTCACTTGAACGAGAGTAGCTTTCTTCATGGCCTTTGCAACTTTGCTACGTCGCTTTTCAAGGCGGCTGTTCATCAGAGTAACAAGAGGCATTCCACTTCCATGGGACAGTTTAATTTTACGGATCACCACATGGCTATGAAATACAAACCCAGTATAATGTCAAAGGCCATCTGTGCTATTGGTCTGGAGATGCAATGGAGAAACTTATGGTACGTCCACCACATCATCGATGATGCCAGCAGCGGCGGCAGGGAGGGGATTATCAGCTGTGTTCTGGAAATTTTTGACAGACCAACGGATGAATGGTTCAGACCGCTACGTCGTCTTCGCAGCAGGAGATTGAATTACACACTGAGCCTGCCCTTTGAGCATGCCCTTTATCGTCTGCATTTATACACAGACTTGCATATAAGTAGACACTTCGCCGCCAACACCAACAGTAGTAGTGATGTCTTGATGCGAGTTAAGGAAGAGTGTGAAAAGCTATCAAACTACATGATGTACCTGACGGTGGTGCATCCTTCCATGTTGCCAGTCAGCACGGCTTCAGAAGATCTTCAATCTGCACTTGTCAACTGGGTTCATGGAAATAGTGGAGAGGCGAGGACCAAGCTAGACTTTCTGGACCATTATACAAGCTCAGTACTCTGCAACGAGCCGGACTCTGGCTCCCCCTTCGAACCAGACGGGCCATTTCAACTGGAGGAATCACTTAAGGAGATCAAGGAGATGTGGTTGAGGCTGCTGATGTATGCGGCTGGTAAATGCCGTGGAGAGCTACACGCACGGCAACTTGGCGAAGGAGGCGAGCTCATCACCTTTGTCTGGTTACTCATGCTGCATCATGGTCTTGGGGACGTGGCAACGGAGCTCAGCCTTTTGACATCTGATGATCCTTATGTAACCCAGCCTGGGTCCACAGTGTCAGTTGGAAATACTAACTGGATTTTACGGCAACAAGGGCCTCGTTACGCCTTCGAGTTCCGTGGTCACCAACACTCCCAACAGGTGGCAGCAGAGGCTAGTGCAGGGGTATTGTCCGTGAGACAACAGATACAGATCGCACGCGTGGTGATGCAACACATTGTGCCACAAGTCATTGCCATGGGTTGGTCTTTTGTTGAAAGAACAGGACGGATTGGTCCTCTAATCCATCAATATATGTCAGGCGAAACACAGCAGGATGGGGCACCAGAAGCTGGGACATCCGGCGAGGCAGGACGAGGAGATGACGCGGCGACACCCTCTGAGATTATCGAGCAAGTTTAGAATTGAGATGACTGCAGCAGTGCAAAATGAAGGACATGCTTAGCGCTAGTTTCTGTCACTCGGCTTGTCGATTTCTAGAATGCATCATTGCACTACCGTCGCCTGCTGATGACTCCATGATATTTCTGCATCCAGATCCAGGACTAGGTTCTATATTAATACTGTATTTTTCGCTTCCTTGTATGTGTGCTCTTATTATGCGTCTATATGTTGGATTATTGGATTGTAACTGTGAGTCGTATGGTTATGCTGTTACTTAAGGTGTGTACCTGATGTATTGTATTGTTTGTGTTATAAACTTATAAAGCATGAGTTCAAAGTTTCTTCTGTTCGGATTGTAATTTATCCTGCACTTGGAAATTTCATGAGTTTCTTGTCATGTTCTATATTAATTTAACTAGAAAATATTCACCGTGCGTTACTACAGGGCTTCCTAGATCCATCCAGGGCTGATGCAATGCAAATCGAAGGCTCGCGACACGCGTAGTGCTAGTTTCTGTCACTCGGGCCTCGGCTCATCGTATCAGAATGCATAGCCGGTAAGCATTGCGCTGCAGTCGGCAGCTGATGATTCAATAATATTTATGCATCCAGGACCAGGATCTATATTAATGTTGTATTTTTCGCTTCCATGTATGTGTGCTCTTATTGTAATGATGCATCGAATTCGTAGTCCACTGATCGTGTTTTCTGCCATCTGCAATATGTAGTTGGTACCTAGTATTGTCCAAGAAAACACTACCGCACCACCTTATTATGCATCTATATGTTGGTGGATTATTGGATTGCACTGTGAGTCCTATGGTTGTGTTGTCACTCAAGGTTCTAAGTGACGTATTGTATTGTTATGTTATAATGGATTCAATGTTTCTTCTATTAAGATTGTTGTTATTTCTCGCGCACATGGAAATTTCTTGAGTTTCCTGTCTTGTTCTCTATTAATTTAAATAGAAAATATACACCGTGTATTGCTACAGGAATGACATGCTAGTGGTTGTCTCTAGAGCTCAAGGTAGGTCCAGGTACCAGAAACAGAGGTACGGAGCACGAAGCTGCATCCATGGGTAGGTAGCAGGCACGGAGCACGAAACTACATGAACACAAAACTACATCCATAGGCATCTGAGGATATCATTATTGAAAATGGATGAGTAGTAGGCACGGACGTCCTAATGTCCGCGCGCTAGTCTCTCCGAAGAAAGAAACAGTTCCCATATGGGCGATTCTGGTCGGTAGGCGTGCACGGCATGACCACACAGCGCCATGCTGGGGCCACAATCAGAACCTAGCTAGAGATAGGCTTAGTAGTTGCTATTTATGGTTTGAGTCAGTTTGGATTTGGACTCTTTAAGTTTTGTTTTGTAAACATCGTGTACGTACATGTACGTACACCGTCCGGCCCATATCTCTCACTTCGATCCATCGCTTCTTCCACAACACGAACATGTACGTACGTAGCTAGCTAGCTAGCTCGCAGAGCATCTATCGCCAAGTAAACCAGAGAGTAGTAGTGCTAGCAGGCCGATCGCTAGCTCCACCGAGACGACCATGGTGATGAAGCAGCAGCTCGCCGAGCTAGCAGGCGTGGTGGCGTTGCTGGCGCTGCTGGCTCTGCTGGAGTCGGCCGCCACCGCCAGGGTCAAGTTCACCACCGACGACCTCAACTCCGAGGCTTCGCTGTGGGAGCTTTACCAGTGGTGGGGCGCGCGCTACAATGTAGCACGTGACCCCCATGGAGAAGCTATGTAACACCTAAATTTTAGAGATAATGAATTTTGAATAAATTGGATAACAAATAATGGCAAATTAAAATAATAATAAAATATATTTGGTGTTGTATTCATGCTGTTGCATTTATTTTGTTATGTGGTGTGGATTTGTTTTATTTTATTTTGGATTAGAAAATTTATTTGAGATATTTTTTGAAAACAAGTAAACAAAGGAAAGAAAGAAAAATAAAAAAAAGAAATAACTTACCTGCTTACCTGATTGGCCCGGCGGCCCAGCTGACCGACGGCCCGAATACTTCCCCGCGCTCGCGTCTGTGTGGGCCGGCCCAGCGTAGCAGTGGCCCAGCTCGGCAGAGCCCAGCAGCAGCCGCCTCCCTCCTTTTCCTTTCGCTGACGGGTGGGGTCCGCATGTCATAAGTGTCTTCCTCCTCCCGTGTTCGAGCTGGACTCCGAACCGGAGTACCACCGCTGCCCTTCTCGCGATTTCCGGGATATCCTACCCGAATACGGCCAATAGAAGTTATAAATAGGTCGCATAGGTCATCTAGTTTCCGTTTTTCATCTAAACCGTGAGTTCCACCGTGAGAAATCGAGGTTTAGGGTTTGAAGTAGTTGGAGCACGGCGGTTGTTCGGTTGAGGTGCTTTCGGGTGGACTGGAGGCCAAGTTCTTCGCTTGGGTGAGTTTGTCTTCTTCTCCTCTTACTCCCCATGCTTTCCATTGGAGCTTTTGTGACTTATACCGTAGAATCGGAAGTTCACAGTGGCCGGTAATGGCGCCACCGCTCCCTTGTAGCCGCACGCCGTGTTCGGTCCACCATAGAGGGTCTTTATCGTTTAGTTGAGTTCGCACGGAGTTTCTCCACCGTTTGGATCAAACCTTGAGTCAAATGGTGGTCTAGATGAGGAGAACTGCCACCTCCGGCCATGGAAGGGCCGCCGGCCATGGGGGTTGCCGGCCGGACCTGGGGAAGAAGGATCGGTTGATCACTGTAGCGTTGCTGATGAACCTGAGCCGCCCGATCTCAGATCAACGGCTGAAATTAGAACATACCCCTTCGCGGGTAGTTTTTCTAAAGAACCCCTGGATTTGTTAGAAATCAACCCGTGGTCCTTAGCGTATTTCAGAAAATGCGTTTTCGCGTTTTGAAAGCGTATTTTCTTCCGGTTTATTCAAAAATACGTTTTCTGGAAATTACAGTTTTGCCACTAGAATTGTTTTGGTCATAAAAACTTCGTTTCAACTCCGATTTGATCCGTTCAAGTTGCGTTAGGTTCGTATTTGCGAGCTCTACATGTTAGTGTAGTTGTACAGTTAGTTTTGATAATTTATTTTTTGAGTTTATAATTAAGTATTTATTTATCTATAGGAAATCTTGGAAAATTCATAACTTTCACGTTTTAACTCCGAATTTGGTGATCTTTGCGTCTGTGTGATCGTAGAAACGTGTAGAAGAGTTTTATAAACTTTTATTACTGTTTTGCTACTGTTGGTCTACTGTTCTAATTATATCTCTTTGTTTGCTTCGTGTATGTTTGATTGGATGCATGTATGTTGTTGATTGATGATCGAGTATAGAAGGTGAGCAGTATCTGGACGATTCGGAGTATTACTTTGAGCCAAGTCAGCAGTATCATTTGGGGAGCTTTGATCAAGGCAAGTATAACACAGGACTATCCTTGTTACCTATACATCGAATTATCATACATATGCATGTGCTTACCTTGACAACCGTAGAGATTATAACTTAGTGATTGTTATCTTGATTCCTTGTCAACCTTGGGGATACATATGGGTAGCTACTGCTAGTGCTTAAACTATGAACAATGATCTTGTAATTTGATTAATGGATCAAGCAATCAACCATTAAGATGATTTAATTATTGTTAAAAGGGGGCTAGAGCATGTGTATTATTTTTGATGCTCTGGTTTCTCTTCATAAGGACTTATCTATACGTGATCATCCGGGACATACAGTACAGCTGTGAGGGCTATATGGCTCTGGCTTTAGTTGTTCAAGAGACCTTTTCTAGCTTGTTAGTGGTTACCTTAAATGGCGTAAGAAAGGCTTGCCACGTTGGGTGTAGTGCGAGCCCCTGGCCTAGTGTGTATAGGCTGCGGTTGTTGTGCCACAGGGAAGGGGGGTTCTACATCTGCCTGCCGAGTGAATCTAATGGCCCTAACTTGTTAGACGAACTTTTGGATGGCTTTATATGGTTCTCGGGTGTTTGGGCTTGATCTCCCCACTCATTTAGAAATCATGACTCACAGTGAAAGTGTACACCTCTACGCAGAGTTAAAAACTGGTATACTAGCCGTGCTCACGGATACGAGCGGCCTTGGAACATTTACAGATAGATGATCACCATTGCTATATCATGTTTAATTATTGTTGATTATTATTATGCTCATGTTAATGCTATTCGTTATCATTATTACAATTGATCATTGGTTCTTTAATGGGAAGCGATTTATCTTGATGCTACTCAATTGCTAATTATATGATTAAAAGCTTAACGCAGTTAAACAGTGTCTAGCCTTTTGAGCCTCATGAACCCTGTGTTATATTTGTTGAGTTCGACATGGACTCACTCTTGCTATTTCCACCATAACAGATGAAGATTGTGAGAAAGATTATCGTAATGAGTACTAGTCTTGGTGTCAACCAGTCAATCGTGTCCCTGTGTGGAGTTTCCGCTAGAGATTACTATTAGTTATTATTATCTATCGTTCAAGACTATGTTTTAAATATTTATTCGCTATGTAATAAGCACTGTGATGATACTATGTAATTTGTCTACTTATGTGTGCGATCACGTCCTGGGGCGCATATGAGTACTTTATGCATCCTATTTTTGTCCTTAAAAATGGGTGTGACAGATTGGTATCAGAGCCGTGTTGACTGTAGGACGCAAGCCTAGTTAGAATGGTCGTTGATAGCATCCATACTTCACTTAATTTATGCTTCCTCTTTTCACCTTGTTAATTACTAAAGTTTTATGCTTCCTCTACTTTATTCTATTGCGAAAATACATTGATTCTATCCAATCTATGTCTAAATCTTGTAGATGCCTCCTCATCCCCGTCTGTCAGCTGCACAGTACGTTGCCCGTTTCAAACCCCAGGAGCCATATGAAGATGGTGATCAAGAGCTATCTGATGCTGAATCAAGAGTTGGTGATACACCAATGAAGGATGTAGTTATGGTGTGGACTACGAAGCTTCATATCATGGTTCCTAAAGCTGATGCTTTCTTCCATGACATGTTGACAAGAACCTTGGACAACTACTACTACGACTGGGAAGCTACGTTGGAGTATCGCAGTGTAGAGTATAGTCATCCATGGATGGATTCCTATTGGGAAACCGAGTTATGGGTCAAGAAAAGGATCCTACCACTAAGGAGCCTAAGGTGGAGTCAAAGTTTATTACTCGAGTGAGCCGGGAAACCATAGAAACAAGCATGGAGGATGTCGCCTATAATGCATTCGTTTACTACCATGGTCTACGCTCGGACAAGACGTTAAAGGGTGCGCTCCGGCATTTTCCTTGTTTCCTACATGACAAGGGTATTTGGACCGTGCCGCTTGCAGATGATTCCTCCTTGACTTTACAAGCTACGGTGGGATTAGCTCGTGAATTGGCTCTCCATGAGGTGGATTTGAAGGATGAGTTGCTGAAGGAAAAAGAACTGAAGGAGCAAGCTTATAAGGAGATTGACCAATTAAGGGCGGAGTTAGGTCGTCCCAAGATTTATGAGAAGCTTAATTAGGAAATAGGAAAAACCCCTATGTAATAAGAACGATAGTAGTTGCGAGTTAATTTTAAGTTTGGATTGTTTTAAGAGTCAGTTTGTGGTGTGAACAATTGTGTGATTGATGGATTGTTATTATGATAATGTGTGATTTGGATCTTTGTAATGTGTTCTGGAGTTTTGTAGAGATGGCTATAAGTTCCATGGTCAAGAATATTAAGTTTGATCAAAAAAATATTAGTTGAATGTGAGGTTAACTTAGTTCTGTCCTTTGCTGATTTTTGGATCAGTCTGGGATGTTTTAGAAATAACTTAAAATCCGTTCATGAGAAATTTAAGAAATTTTACTGGGAATAATTAGACTTCTATATCTTTCCAACCTCGCAAGAATTACTTTAATATCTATTATGAGTTAAAAGATATACCTGTTCCAAGTTGGGGTTACTACACAGTCTAGAATTCTGAAACAGTTTCGGTTAAGTTCAGTTTTTGACCAATTTATTGACCGAATCAGAAAAAGTGTTGTCAATAAAGGTTGTAGATAATTTTGTAAGCTTTCCAACCATGTAAAGATCATCTGAATTGGACGTCTGTAGCTCGAGATATGACAGTTTTACTGAGTTGCTGAAATTGGAGTTCGCCAAGAAAAATCAGATTTTGTTTATCTATTGAATACATCATCTCGGATTGTACTGAACTTCAATTTCTGTGTTTTTGGAAACAGATGTCAGGCAGAGGTCATGGCAGAGGTCGTGGAGGTGCTAACCCACCCATTACTATGGAGGAACTCATGCAAACTCAGAATCAGATGATGCAGATGTTTATGCAGCACATGCAGAACAATCCCCCTGCGGGAGGACCACCACCTGTGCAAGTAAGGGACAAACGTGGAGAATTTTTGAAGGGACGCCCTCCAGTGTTTTCTCATGCTGCTGATCCTTTAGAGGCAGATGATTGGGTGAGGGCAGTGGAGAAACAGCTGAATATAGCCCAATGCAATGATATGGAAAAGGTATTATATGCATCTGGTCAGTTACATGGGACAGCTCAGACTTGGTGGGAGTCGTATCAAGCTGCACGCCCTGACAATGCTCCTCCTATCACTTGGAATGAGTTTGTTAGAGATTTTCGAGCTCGTCATATTCCTGAAGGTATAATTGAGCTGAAGCAGGAAGAATTCAGAAACCTTAGGATGGGACAGATGAGCGTTAGTGAATATCATGATAGGTTTACCCAGTTGGCTCGCTATGCTCCTAATGAAGTGAGGGAAGATGCAGACAGACAGCGTCTTTTCTTGAAGGGAATTTATTATGATCTTCGCTTGCAATTGAAGGGGAATAACTATGCTAGTTTTCAAGAGCTAGTGAATAAAGCTATTGTGCTTGATAATGAGCGTAGAGAGATGGACAGGAAGAGGAAGATGAAGGTACAAGGCTCAGGAAGTAACAACCGTCAACGCACAAATTCTCAGCATAGTTTTCATCAGAAGTTTCAGGGACCGGTTAGCCAGTGGAATCGCAATCCGAATCAGAGGTGGTCCCAAAATTGACAAAGTAATCAGTCGTAGTAGCGTGCATTATATCCACAGCGTCAACAGTATCAGTAGACTGGGCAACAGACTCATCGCACTGGAAATCCCAATGTTACCCCCATGAAGAATAGTGCTCCCAGCACGCCTACTAGATGCTTTGTCTGTGGTAAAGAAGGCCATATGTCTTATCATTGTCCTGAGAAGCAGAACCAGCAGACTCCTCAGAGCCAGAAGAGCAACCAGAGGCAATCTGGTACTGGAAGGGTGAATCACGTGTCTTCTGATACAGCTCATGATACACCGGAAGTTATGATTGGTACGTCCAATGTACATTCCACTCCCGCAACTATTCTTTTTGACTCTGGAACATCTCATACATTCATATCCAACATTTTTGTTAAAATGCATAGTATACCCATGCTAGCTATGAAAGAACCTCTCTTAGTAAATTCACCTGGAGGTACCATGCAAACCAGTAATCGTTGTCTTCCAATTAGTATGGTATTAAGGGGGGTAGAGTTTAAGATAACTCCTATAGTGTTGAGAACATCTAGTATTGATGTGATATTGGGTATGGACTGGATGAAGCAAAATCAGGCAGAGATTCAGTGTCAGCAGAAAGTGGTAGTTGTGACTGCACCTAATGGAGATAAAATCAATGTGGATGTAGCAGTGCAGAAGCAACCAACCGCTGTGGTGAATCAGCTTGAAGATACTATGAAGGAGAATTCAATGATTGAGGAATTTCCGGATGTCTTCCCTGATGAATTGCTAGGTATGCCACCTGACCGAGACATTGAATTTCTTATTGAATTACTTCCTGGAACTGCACCTATAGCCAAACGACCATATAGGATGGGAGTAGATGAATTAGAAGAACTTAAGAAACAAATTAAAGAATTACAAGATAAAGATTTTATTCGACCTAGTTCATCACCTTGGGGAGCACCAGTTATTTTTGTTGATAAGAAAGATGGTGGTCAGAGGATATGTGTTGATTATCGGTCACTAAATGAGGTAACTATCAAAAATAAGTACCCTTTGCCCAGGATTGATGACTTGTTTGATCAGTTGAGAGGTGCCTGTGTGTTTTCTAAGATTGATTTACGTTCTGGTTATCATCAGTTGAAGATTCGTGCTTCTGATATTCCAAAGACAGCTTTTACTACAAGGTATGGATTGTATGAGTATACTGTTATGTCGTTTGGATTGACCAATGCACCTGCATACTTTATGTACATGATGAATAAGGTGTTCATGGAGTATTTGGATAAGTTTGTGGTAGTGTTTATTGATGATATACTGGTATTTTCCAAGACAGAGGTAGAGCATGCTGAACATTTGAGGTTGGTATTGCAGAAGCTTAGAGAGCATAAACTGTATGCGAAGCGAAGTAAATGTGAATTTTGGTTGAAGGAAGTTTCTTTCCTTGGTCATATTTTTTCTAATGGAGGGATATCAGTGGATCCAGGTAAAGTAAAGGATGTGTTGAATTTGAAACCGCCTACCGATGTTAGTGAGATTCGCAGTTTCTTTGGTTTAGCTGGATATTACAGACGGTTCATTGAAGGGTTTTCTAAACTTGCTAAACCTATGACATCTTTGTTAGAAAAGAATGCCAAATTTGTGTGGTCTGATAAATGTCAAGCTAGTTTTGAGGAATTGAAGAAGAGGTTGACTACAGCGCCTGTTTTGGTTTTGCCAGATTTGAGTAAGAAGTTTTCTATTTATTGTGATGCTTCTCGTCAAGGTTTGGGATGTGTTCTTATGCAAGAAGGCAGAGTTGTGGCTTATGCATCTAGGCAGTTGAGAAAGCATGAGTTGAATTATCCTACGCATGATTTGGAGACATTATTTGATTGGACATAAGAGTGATATATACACTGATCATAAGAGTTTGAAGTATATTTTCACTCAGTCAGATCTGAATTTGAGGCAACGCAGATGGTTAGAGTTGATTAAGGATTATGATATTGAGATACACTATCATCCTGGTAAGGCTAATGTAGTAGCTGATGCTCTTAGTAGGAAAAGTTATGCCAATGAGATACGAACATTGTCCATGACTAGGGAGTTATGTGCTGAATTTGAATATTTAAATTTGGGAATTGTTACTAATACAATGGAATTAGTGATAGAGCCTACTTTAGAGCAAGAAATTTACAAGGGTCAGTTGAAGGATGAGAAACTAAAGAAGATAGCGGAGGATATAGTGATTGGTAAGTCACCAGGCTTTCGGATGGATGATAATGGAATTTTGTGGTTTGGAAAGAGGTTGTGTGTACTTGAGGATCAAACTGTTAGACAGGCAATTCTTCGTGAAGCTCATGAGTCAGCTTATTCTATTCATCCTGGTAGTACTAAGATGTATTTGGATCTTAAACAGAAATATTGGTGGGTTGGATTAAAACGAGATGTGGCTGAGTATGTGGCATTGTGTGACACTTGTCAGAGGGTGAAAGCAGAGCATCAGAGACCTGCTGGATTGTTGCAACCAATGAAGATTCCTGAATGGAAGTGGGAGGAAGTTGGTATGGACTTTATAGTGGGGTTACCGCGTACTCAGAGAGGTTATGATTCTATTTGGGTGATAGTGGATAGATTGACTAAAGTTGCTCATTTTATACTAGTCAAGACTAATTACACGGGAGTACAATTAGCTACCTTGTATATGGAAAGAATAGTCTGTTTGCATGGAGTTCCAAAGAAGATTGTGTCTGATCGAGGTTCGCAGTTTACGTCATACTTTTGGAAAGCTGTACATGAATCTTTGGGGACCAAATTGAATTTTAGTACAGCATATCATCCACAGACAGATGGACAGACTGAAAGGACCAACCAGGTATTAGAGGATATGTTGAGAGCTTGTGCATTGCAATATGGAACTAGTTGGGATAAGAGTTTGCCTTATGCAGAATTTTCATATAATAACAGTTATCAACAGAGTCTTAAGATGACACCGTTTGAAGCTTTGTATGGACGTAAGTGTAGAACTCCATTGTTTTGGGATCAGACAGGTGAATCGCAGGTGTTTGGCACAGATGTTCTTAGAAACGCAGAAGATTAAGTGCGAGTGATTCGTGAGAATTTGAGAGTAGCACAGTCTCGTCAGAAGAGTTATGCTGATAATAGGAGAAGAGATTTAGTTTTTGAAGTAGGTGATTATGTCTATTTGAAGGTGTCACCTATGAGAAGTGTGAAGAGGTTTAACATGAAAGGTAAACTAGCACCAAGGTATGTTGGACCATTTAAAGTTATTGCTAGACGTGGGGAAGTTGCTTATCAATTAGAGTTGCCTGAGAATTTATATGGAGTGCATGATGTGTTTCATGTTTCACAACTTAAGAAGTGTTTGTGGGTGCCTGAGGAGCAGATACCTTTAGAAGAATTGACTGTTAAGGAGGATCTTACATATGCAGAGTTTCCGATCAAGATTTTTGAGACTGCTGAGAGAGTTACTCGAAGTCGGATTATTAAGATGTGTAAAGTACAGTGAAATCGATATTCAGAGGCAGAGGCAACTTGGGAAAGAGAGGATGAATTGAGGAAATCATATCCGCAGTTGTTTGAGTAAGCAGTCCAATCTCGAGGACGAGATTCTTTTAAGGGGGGTAGAATTTGTAACACCCAAATTTTAGAGATAATGAATTTTGAATAAATTAGATAACAAATAATGGCAAATTAAAATAATAATAAAATATATTTGGTGTTGCATTCATGCTGTTGCATTTATTTTGTTATGTGGTGTGGATTTGTTTTATTTTATTTTGGATTAGAAAATTTATTTGAGATATTTTTTGAAAGCAAGTAAACAAAGGAAAGAAAGAAAAATAAAAAAAAATAAATAACTTACCTGCTTACCTGATTGGCCCGGCGGCCCAGCTGACCGACGGCCCGAATACTTCCCCGCGCTCGCGTCTGTGTGGGCCGGCCCAGCGTAGCAGTGGCCCAGCTCGACAGAGCCCAGCAACAGCCGCCTCCCTCCTTTTCCTTTCGCTGACGGGTGGGGTCCGCATGTCATAAGTGTCTTCCTCCTCCCGTGTTCGAGCTGGACTCCGAACCGGAGTACCACCGCCGCCCTTCTCGCGATTTCTAGGATATCCTACCCGAATACGGCCAATAGAAGTTATAAATAGGTCGCATAGGTCATCTAGTTTCCGTTTTTCATCTAAACCGTGAGTTCCACCATGAGAAATCGAGGTTTTGGGTTTGAAGTAGTTGGAGCACGGCGGTTGTTCGGTTGAGGTGCTTTCGGGTGGACCGGAGGCCAAATTCTTCGCTTGGGTGAGTTTGTCTTCTTCTCCTCTTACTCCCCATGCTTTCCATTGGAGCTTTTGTGATTTATACCGTAGAATCGGAAGTTCACAGTGGCCGGTAATGGCGCCGCCGCTCCCTTGTAGCCGCATGCCGTGTTCGGTCCACCATAGAGGGTCTTTATCGTTTAGTTGAGTTCGCACGGAGTTTCTCCACCGTTTAGATCAAACCTTGAGTCAAATGGTGGTCTAGATGAGGAGAACCGCCACCTCCGGCCATGGAAGGGCCGCCGGCCATGGGGGTTGCCGGCTGGACCTGGGGAAGAAGGATCGGTTGATCACTGTAGCGTTGCTGATGAACCCGAGCCGCCCGATCTCAGATCAACGGCTGAAATTAGAACATACCCCTTCGCGGGTAGTTTTTCTAAAGAACCCCTGGATTTGTTAGAAATCAACCCGTGGTCCTTAGCGTATTTCAGAAAATGCGTTTTCGCGTTTTGAAAGCGTATTTTCTTCCGGTTTATTCAAAAATACGTTTTCAGGAAATTACAGTTTTGCCACTAGAATTGTTTTGGTCATAAAAACTTCGTTTCAACTCCGATTTGATCCGTTCAAGTTGCGTTAGGTTTGTATTTGCGAGCTCTACATGTTAGTGTAGTTGTACAGTTAGTTTTGATAATTTATTTTTCGAGTTTATAATTAAGTATTTATTTATCTATAGGAAATCTTGGAAAATTCATAACTTTCACGTTTTAACTCTGAATTTGGTGATCTTTGCGTCTGTGTGATCGTAGAAACGTGTAGAAGAGTTTTATAAACTTTTATTACTGTTTTGCTACTGTTGGTCTACTGTTCTAATTATATCTCTTTGTTTGCTTCGTGTATGTTTGATTGGATGCATGTATGTTGCAAATTGATGATCGAGTATAGAAGGTGAGCAGTATCTGAACGATTCGGAGTATTACTTTGATCCAAGTCAGCAGTATCATTTGGGGAGCTTTGATCAAGGCAAGTATAACACAGGACTATCCTTGTTACCTATACATCGAATTGTCATACATATGCATGTGCTTACCTTGACAACCGTAGAGATTATAACTTAGTGATTATTATCTTGATTCCTTGTCAACCTTGGGGATGCATATGGGTAGCTACTGCTAGTGCTTAAACTATGAACAATGATCTTGTAATTTGATTAATGGATCAAGCAATCAACCATTAAGATGATTTAATTATTGTTAAAAGGGGGCTAGAGCATGTGTATTATTTTTGATGCTCTGGTTTCTCTTCATAAGGACTTATCTGTACGTGATCATCCGGGACATACAGTACAGCTGTGAGGGCTATATGGCTCTGGCTTTAGTTGTTCAAGAGACCTTTTCTAGCTTGTTAGTGGTTACCTTAAATGGCGTAAGAAAGGCTTGCCACGTTGGGTGTAGTGCGAGCCCCTGGCCTAGTGTGTATAGGCTGCGGTTGTTGTGCCACAGGGAAGGGGGGTTCTACATCTGCCTGCCGAGTGAATCTAATGGCCCTAACTTGTTAGACGAACTTTTGGATGGCTTTGTATGGTTCTCGGGTGTTTGGGCTTGATCTCCCCACTCATTTGGAAATCATGACTCACAGTGAAAGTGTACACCTCTGCGCAGAGTTAAAAACTGGTATACTAGCCGTGCTCACGGATACGAGCGGCCTTGGAACATTTACAGATAGATGATCACCATTGCTATATCATGTTTAATTATTGTTGATTATTATTATACTCATGTTAATGCTATTCGTTATCATTATTACAATTGATCATTGGTTCTTTAATGGGAAGCGGTTTATCTTGATGCTACTCAATTGCTAATTATATGATTAAAAGCTTAACGCAGTTAAACAGTGTCTAGCCTTTTGAGCCTCATGAACCTTGTGTTATATTTGTTGAGTTCGACATGGACTCACTCTTGCTATTT
The DNA here is from genome assembly GCA_022457205.1 of Saccharum spontaneum. Classification (NCBI taxonomy): domain Eukaryota; kingdom Viridiplantae; phylum Streptophyta; class Magnoliopsida; order Poales; family Poaceae; genus Saccharum; species Saccharum spontaneum. The sequence continues at coordinate 6,672,545 of CM039606.1, read as the reverse complement.
CCACCATAACAGATGAAGATTGTGAGGAAGATTATCGTAATGAGTACTAGTCTTGGTGTCAACCAGTCAACCGTGTCCCTGTGTGGAGTTTCCGCTGGAGATTACTATTAGTTATTATTATCTATCGTTCAAGACTATGTTTTAAATATTTATTCGCTATGTAATAAGCACTGTGATGATACTATGTAATTTGTCTACTTATGTGTGCGATCACATCCTGGGGCGCATATGAGTACTTTATGCATCCTATTTTTGTCCATAAAAATGGGTGTGACAAGCTCCACCGATTCGACACGTTCAAGGAGACGACGCACCGTGTCACCTCTTGTGCTAGAGTCGTAGGCCAGGATCCGGGTCTGAAAGCCTTCGCCGACTTGAGCTTGCTTGAGTCGCAGGCTTAGGTGCACTCCAGGTCAGGCTGCGGAGGCGTGGGACTCCGCACGGGCTCCTCCCCTCCCCTAGCTGTGTGGTGATGGCCGGAGGTTGAAGATGAAGCTGACATATGGGACCCACATGTCACAGAGTAGAGGGAGAGAAGCACTATGGGTAAATAGGTCATTTCCCATGCCAAGTTAGGGCTCCCAGGCTCCCTGCCACGCTGGCATGTCCACCTGGTGTGCCACATTTGCGAAAGTGGCAAAAACATAGGAGGTTCACTGTTTACGATTGCAATTATGTACGAGCACGCACAAAGTTGGCAAATGAAGAAGTGTGACAAAAAGTTAAAAATCCCGCCGCTTGGCGTCTTCTCGACTCCAAGTCCCCAACCACCAGGGGGTTGCCTCCGTTCGCTTGGCGCTTCTCGACGCGCTCCGTGACTCTACCCCGTGGAACCTGCCTCCGTCCGCCCCCGCGTGGAGGAGCCATGAGAGCGGCGGCGCACATAGTCCGCACACGGAGGAGCAACCCGCCCCTATGCGGCTGTGCCCTTCTCACGCACGGAGATGGTCGGAGGAACCGCCCACCCTGGTGCCTCATCGATCCGCACGCCCCCAGCGAATCCTCGTCGTTGTCGTCGATCCGCACGGAGGAGCCCGTCTGATCCTCCGGCTGTCGCCGACACGCACTGGGGCATTCCGGGACCAGGCCGCAAGGACGAATGTTGGAGCCGGGTGAAGCGTTTCTTCGGCTTCACTTGCGCCCTATGGTTGCAGTCGCCGGAATTTCAGGGACTTCCAAGTTCCAACGCGAAGCTGCTTCGCCCAAGCCCGTTTGGCACATGGAGCGCAAAAATGGCTCCTGAAGCTGGCCAAACGCATCCATATATGTTAGCTTCCTTTATTGTACAACTATACTAGTTTGCTATGTTTTTCAACCTTTCTTCTAGTCTAGATAAAAAAATTAAAGAAATGTGGCATGGAGAAAATGTATGAGACTTTTTGGAACTAGCAAACGTTTACAAATAACAAGGCACCCTCAATAGTCTGAGATTTTTTGGAGCCACTAGTTTTATTTACAGATGCTAATTCACCTTCTCCTTTGTACGTTATATGGTAAAACATTTTCTGCAACTACCGTTGACACATCTACCAATGCAATGGAAGGTCTACTCCTACCGCTGCTGAGCCATTGATTGAAGACCATGTGTGTGTGTCCACACCAGTATACTGTGCATTGTACCCTTGTGCCGTACAGTACGTTCACTAGAGGCAATTATAAGAGCAGTGACAGTAGTGTGCATCAGTTAGCAGTTAGACAGTAGTGTGCATCAGTTAGCAGTTAACTGCTTGGACATAGAGATGCATTGAAGGACAGACAGGACAAGCTTGTTTAGTTTCTCCCCTTAAAGTTTACTCCTTGGCATATTAAATGTTTAGACACATACATAGAGTATTAAATATAGACTAAAAAAATAACTAATTGCACAGATTGCGACTAATTTGCGAGACAAATTTTTTAAGCCTAATTAGTCCATGATTTGACAAATTAGTGCTACATTAACATATATGCTAATGATGGATTAATTAGGCTTAATAAATTCGTCTTCCGGATTACTGAGGACTTCTGTAATTTATTTTATTATTACTATATGAACATTCTCATATGACACCCCGATGTGACATCTCTAAACTTTACTCTCTGGATTTAAACACCACCCGTATCCAGCACCCACCTGCAAGTAGATTTTTGTGCGCTGATCGAGTAGAGCAAGGATGCGGCCACTTCGGATCAGCATGAAAGGTACGTACGCCTCATGTCTCACTGGGAATTGGGATCTGCAACTAGAAGATTATGTGTTACACTGGTCTTCCTTCTCTGTAGATGTATGTGTATTTGCCTTCTAGCTTTGGGTTGTTTAACGGTTTTGTTTCAATCAGTGGTGTGCTTAAGCGCTATGGTTGGTATGCTATATATGAGGTCGTGTAAGAATTATTATTCTCAGCCAGGCTGTCCCTGTAGGCCCAAAAGTGGTCTCTGTATTATTTAGTTTTTGCTTAATCCTAGTCTCTGTCGTGGTATATAGTGGGCACCTAAAACTTAGGATAGGATTGATGCATATAAATAGTTTGTGATGCAGATCTGAACTTTTGTTTCTCTGGACACGCTTAAGTGTTCTTGAGACCCGGATCCAACAAGTCCCAAGTTGCCAAAATGTTAGCATCTCATGTAGTCTCACCTACATTTTTTTGCTCCTATCAGCGGCTGGCAGAGTTCAGGCTTCAGGGTGCATGGGTCACTTCTGCCTTCTGTCTTGTAGCACTAGGCGGTCTACTTCCACATGGTCGGATCGTCAATGAGGGAGTTTGATACATGTGTTTTTGGTTTTGAACGAGAGTCCACTTCTGTGGGATAATTAATGGGATTCCCCTTTCTGTTTTGAGGTCATTCGTTCATTCTCCATGCTTCGTGTTCTTCCTCTGGTTTTAATCTGTACTGTAGTTCTTGTTCAGCTGTTCTTTATAAGATGTCTGTGATTCTTGTGACTTTCCAATTTCACAAAAATGGCATCATATATTAATGACTATGGGATATCATAATTAGAGGTGGGTAATATATAAAAAAATATTTGGAGGTTATTTAAGTAATCTTTCGTAATTGCTGAGGTTGGACAATTTATATACAAATTGGGGGTTATTTTAAGTCATCATTCATAAGGGCAGAGGTCAGTAATTTATACACAAATTTAGAGGGTTATTTAGAATTACCTTTCGTAATGATAAAGGTGTGTAATTTTTTTTAAAAAGGTGAAAGATCCAATAATGACTATTATTGATGATGATGATGATGATTAAATTCTATCAAATTAACAGGGGAACTCTTTTTTCTACCTCTAATAGTAATAGTAAGATAAGATAGTTGTGATTCATGTGACTTCCCAATCTCACAACAGTGGCATTATATATTAGTATGCTGTTAATTAACTATTTATTTTCGGAACATTGATTCAGGTGTCAATGGGAGTACTGGACTGGTCAAGATCAATAATTCGACAATGGCGGAGCTAGTGCACGAGTGGAATGTATGGGAAACTCAAACATTGGTACTCCTTAGCTTCATGCTACAGCTCTTTCTGTTGGCCACCGGAAGCCTCCGTCGCCGCAACACCAATGGAGTGCTCAAGGCTTCAATGTGGTTGGCTTATGTGGGCGCAGACTTAGTCGCTATTTACGCCCTTGGCCTCTTCTCTCAGTATGAGGACAAATACAAGCTAGGAAGGGAGTCATTTGGGGAGACATTCCCATTTCTTTGGGTTCCTTTTCTCCTTGTGCACCTGGGTGGCCAGGATTCCATCACCGCCTTCTCTCTCGAGGACAACAACCTGTGGCTGAGGCACTTGTTGAATCTCGCAACCCAGGGGGTTCTAGCTCTGTATGTCTTCTGGAAATCCTTCCACAGGATCAATTCCAGTATATTGATTCCTGCAATGTTTGTGTTTGTTTCTGGGATTATCAAGTATGGAGAGAGGGTATGGGCATTAAAGAGTGCGAGCCGAAATGGCCTTGGCAAGTCAGTTAAGGTGAACCCATTAGCAGGACAGAACAATAGGAGGAACGAGGTGTATCCTAGCAAGGAATCATTTGCTCTTCAGACGGTGCTTCTTGGTCGAGGTTTATTTGTGGGGCGAACTGTGCTACAGCTGGGAGACGATGCTCAAGAAAAACTTGAAGATGATTTTGAGTAGAAATGTGAAGACAGAGAAGAGAAGCTGAAGATGGTAGTGATGGAGCTTGGCATGATGTTCGATCTCCTCTACACTAAGGCCAATGTGCTGCAGAGATGGACTGGTGTCCTATTTCGGTGTGTTTCCCAGACCTTGATGGTCGTTGCCTTCCTTCTCTTCCTGCTGAGAAGCCAAAAGGGTGCCCACCACAACAAAGTTAATGACGTGATTAGCTATACATTATTCACTGGGGCCATCTTTATGGAAGCCTCTTCTGTTGTTGTGGTGATGGCATCACCTTGGACAAGGGCTCACTTGAACGAGAGTAGCTTTCTTCATGGCCTTTGCAACTTTGCTACGTCGCTTTTCAAGGCGGCTGTTCATTAGAGTAACAAGAGGCATTCCACTTCCATGGGACAGTTTAATTTTACGGATCACCACATGGCTATGAAATACAAACCCAGTATAATGTCAAAGGCCATCTGTGCTATTGGTCTGGAGATGCAATGGAGAAACTTATGGTACGTCCACCACATCATCGATGATGCCAGCAGCGGCGGCAGGGAGGGGATTATGAGCTCTGTTCTGGAAATTTTTGACAGACCAACGGATGAATGGTTCAGACCGCTACGTCGTCTTCGCAGCAGGAGATTGAATTACACACTGAGCCTGCCTTTTGAGCATGCCCTTTATCGTCTGCATTTATACACAGACTTGCATATAAGTAGACACTTCGCCGACAACACCAACAGTAGTAGTGATGTCTTGATGCGAGTTAAGGAAGAGTGTGAAAAGCTATCAAACTACATGATGTACCTGATGGTGGTGCATCCTTCCATGTTGCCAGTTAGCACGGCTTCAGAAGATCTTCAATCTGCACTTGTCAACTGGGGTTCATGGAGATAGTGGACAGGTGAGGACCAAGCTAGACTTTCTGGACCATTATACAAGCTCAGTACTCTGCAACGAGCCGGACTCTGGCTCCCCCTTCGAACCAGACGGGCCATTTCAACTGGAGAAATCACATAAGGAGATCAAGGAGATGTGGTTGAGGCTGCTGATGTATGCGGCTGGTAAATGCCGTGGAGAGCTACACGCACGGCAGCTTGGCGAAGGAGGCGAGCTTATCACCTTTGTCTGGTTACTCATGGTGCATCATGGTCTTGGGGACGTGGCAACGGAGCTCAGCCTTTTGACATCTGATGATCCTTATGTAACCCAGCCTGGGTCCACAGTGTCAATTGGAAATACTAACTGGATTTTACGGCAACACGGGCCTCGTTACGCCTTCCAGTTCCGTGGTCACCAACAACACTCCCAACAGGTGGCAGATCAGGCTAGTGCAGGGGTATTGCCCGACAGACAACAGATACAGATCGCACGCGTGTGGTGAAACACATTGTGCCACAAGTCATTGCCATGGTAAAGGACTGAAAACGGCGACCAGAAGGAGGGTGAATGGAAGCCGTAAAATTTCTCACGAAACTTTTGGCCACTTTCCTAAAATCATCACCAAACATGCAAAGCAACCACTGTGATGTCCACAACCCAAATGAGTGGGTGGATGTTCCCTAGGAACACAGTGGGACACCACAAAGCCAGCACAAAAGACAGGACACGAATCAGAGTTCAAACGCGCAAACCGCAGACGAAACAGCGTGGCTGAAAAATAGGACCGGAAATTCAAGCCACCAGACCAGATATTCCTGGCTACGAGACGGAACAGAGAAGGGACGAAACAAGGAGCAGCACCTCTGCAAATCGTGAGTATACCCAAACAAATTGAGTCAAATCAATGCTCTAACGATGAGCTAGTGATTGCTTAAAGCAATTCACGGATGCAAGAACTAATCTCTTGACCAATCAAAATCAGAGGCAAGCATGGGCTGCTGCACTGGCCGCTCAAAAGCCATCTGCGAGCTGCTCTGCTGAGCAGCACGGTTGGAGCGTTTGCTCGGCCTGGTGCCTGATGCACGCAGCGCTTGCTGCGCTCGGTGCTGGAGGCGTCCCTGCCCTGCTCGATTCACGCAGGCAGCGCTCAGGAGCGACCGCGCGGGTCTGCACGCGCGACGCAGCACGGGGGCGGGTCTGCACGCCCGACGTACGGACGAACGGACCGAGGTCGCGCGGCCGGGTCTGCTCACCCACGCGATGGCAACAAACGAGCAGAGGTCGGAGCGGGCAACCGGTGATTCACTGGGAGGCTCGCAGCAACGCGGCAGCAGGAGATCGGCACCGGTGGCCTTGGGTCACAGCACCGCACGGACGTGCTCCTGTACCCAAGGTTTTTTTTACCGGTAAGAAAAAAATTTCGGTCCCAGCGATAAATATGAAATTTCAGAAATATTGGATCAAATTTAAATAAATTCAAATTGATTTTAAATAAATTTGGTATCATTTCACTAGAAAAATTCTCTAATCCATCATCCATCACAAATTTTTATAACATCGACGAAATAACACAATATATCACCACGGTAATACGCGGGTTGACGGTGGGCGAGCTGCATATGCTAGTGCTATCGAATGTGTGAGTGAGAAAATTAAATAAATTTGAAGAAATTTAAGGCTTTGATAAGACTAGAGGACATGGAGGGTCATTTTAGTGTGGTTTGGTATAATTTTGGAGCGGAAGATGAATTTAACCAAAAAAATTTTGACCGATATAAATTTTTTTCCGGTCTCAGCAAAAAAGGTGATATTTCGAAAATTTTGGCGATATTTTCGCCGAAATTGTAAACCTTGCCTATACCCTCGACTGCTGCGGACGAATAGAAAAGGGAACGGCCGAGAAAACTGACGAAATCCAACTCAAATCAAAGGATTTGCACCCAAACTTTGCACAGATAAAATTCACCTTGATACGAATCTATCTCTAAGAAATCATCACCTGGGATTAATTCAAACTCTGAGAAAATTAGATCATAGGCATGACGAAAATAGGGAAAAACTAAGAAGGAACAAACATCACATGTAGAAGTGACGAATCCCTGAGGGCACGAAGAGGATTCGGACCTTCTTTCCCATTCTAAATTTCAGAGAAATACACCGCGAAATTCTCAGATTATTGACCTTTCTCAAGAAACACTAGAAAAGCTAACCCTAGGTGGAAGGGGGAATGAGAGAGTGAGGAGAGAGGTGAGGGAGATGGGGGCTTCCTCATCCTATTTAACAGGGCTATTACACAATCCCAGTTTTGTCCCTAGATATTTTCAGTCGAACCACTTAACCCGAGGCCGCTACGGTCCAACCCGATGTAATCTTTATCCGACGGCCACCACGCCCTTTACGATATAGCTTTGTCTCGATGCGAACTCCTTGATGCCGCCCCGTGCTATCCGTTCTTCCTTGGAACCTCCGCCCGAGTTTTGAGGCCCAAACTAGAGAAATTAGTCACTGATGGTTTTGAGGCCCAAACCACCCATAAGTAGCGTACTCCATACGTGTCCCCCGCCACTCGACACGTGTCATAGCCGTCCTCGACCGGCCGGCCGCCAAGTCTTCCAGAGCCTCCACTCGACTCGCACGTCCGTCATCATGACTCGGTCAATATGGTCACTCCTTCATATACATTTGCACTTATCGATGTCTCCGGGTGTCAGCCACCGCGGCAGGTCACCCGGCCTCCTGGTCTCTTAGTCTAAGCCTCACGTCCGTCCTTCACCGCTTCCAGTTCATCGGTACGGCACGTCTCTACTTAACTTTCACCTCGCCATCGACCACCGCCTCCGAGCTCCACACCTACACACCACAAGCTATGGGACATGTTGCACAACCCAACTCACGCCATAGTTAGCTCACAAACTCAACCTAGATCATGAATTATATTGACAATCACTCATCACAAAATGAACTATAAGGGCACATATCAACCTTATGTTCGCACATGGGTTGGTCTTTTGTTGAAAGAACTGGATTGATTGGTCCTCTCATCCATCAATATATGTCAGGTGAAACACAGCAGGATGGGGCACCAGAGCAAGATGAAGCTGGGACATCCGGCGAGGCAGGACGAGGAGATGACGCGGCGACACCCTCTGAGATCATCGAGCAAGTTTAGAAGAATTGAGATGAGCACCGCAGTGGAAAATGAAGGACATGCTTAGCTCTAGTTTCTGTCACTCGATCGGCTGGTCGATTTCAGAATGCATGGCCAGTAAGCCTTGCACTACAGTCGCCTGCTGATGACTCCATGATATTTCTGCATCCAGATCCAGGACCAGGATCTATATTAATACTGTATTTTTGGCTTCCATGTACGTGTGCTCTTATTGTTACGATGCATCCAATTCGCAGTCCTCTGATCGTGTTTGCTGCCATCTGCAGTAGTAGCTATTAGCTAGCTAGTATTGTCCAAGAAAACACTACTGCACCGCCTTATTATGCGTCTATATGTTGTTGGATTATTGGATTGTACTGTGACTGCGAGTCGTATGGTTATGTTATTACTCAAGGTTTGCAACTGATGTATTGTATTGTTGTGTTATAAACATATAATAATGTATGGGTTCAAACTTCCTTCTGTTCGGATTGTTGTTTAATTTATCCTGCACTTGGAAATTTCTTGAGTTTCTAGGAACTGTGCTGGCCGGTTGCTGCGATTCAAAGATATATGGTAATTGGTTTCTTTGTGGACGGAGGGCGGAGCCACGGAGCTGGATGCGAGGGTCTCTTGGGGGTGTATATATCCTTCCATGTCGGCAGTCAGCACGGCTGCTGAAGATGTTGAACCACGGCTTCTCAAACGGTAGAATGTTGCTTTGTAGATCACCTATCTTAACATGTTAGTGAAGCATGACGTTAACCAAAGCAGAGAGAAAAAATTTCTCTACGGCGGACTGCCCAATCTCTAACGCCTGTCCCTGATCCTCGCCAGTGGGGCTCCTCCGCTAGCAAGCAGATCGAGCAACTCTACTAGCTAGAAGATCAAGCAGCGGAAATCCACCCTATGCTTCTGCTAATGACCATGGCAACCACAACCAAATTGTGGCTCTCTAGATACAGATTGACCTGCCTCGCCACTTGACATGTTCATCGTTGGTATGTGGCCCCGGCGTGCAGCTGGATTAGAGGACTCTGAGCTGTTGGGAGCAGATGCATGACAAAACAGTTCGCATTTTTACCAGCTCTTTATTTATTTTTCACATAAGAGTAAATTGGTAAATTCAATATCTTCATTGAAGGGCAAAAATGGAATGTTCCATCCTATCTTGTTCGGATTGTTATTTATCGTGCACATGGAAATTTCTTGAGTTTCCTACCACGTTCTCTTTTAATTTAACTAGAAAATATACACCATGCGTTACTACAGAGCTTCCTAGATCCATCCATGGATGATGGAGTCGTCAACTCGTCATCGTTTTCGGCGGCAGCGATGGCAGCGGCCGGAAACCACAGAAACAACGTCATGCCGCATGAGCAAGCTGAGAACGCCTCACTGTCGCCTTCATCACGGTAGATGAGCGCCCGTCGTGCTGCTCGGGTGACAGCGAGGAGGGGAATGGAAGGACGGGGACTGCTGTGCATAGAGCTACTCCTATCTACATGGACAACTCAGTAATAAGGTCGGTGGAATGGGTAAACAGAGATAGTGGTACGGTGAAACAGGGGAATATGGAGCTGGTAGTGCTTCTAAAATGTAATGGGATGTACAATACTTACTGAACAATATGGCAACCACCTTGATTTGATGGCATTAGTACGTTAACATTACCATTCATGTATCTCATATGGCCTTAAACATAAAAAGGGGTTGGTGAAATAGTTATGTAATCCTGAGAACCAATTTGACATGTGTTCATCTGGTTTCTACACTGACATATAAATATAAACTATTTTTTATCTCGCGGCACAAAAAATGAAGACCCTAGTACAACTGCCGGTACAAATAACCCTATTTTCACTAGCAGTTAAGGTTACCGCTAGTAAAGATAGGCATTTTCACTTGCACTGAGTTAAGTTAGCTGCCTATGGAAAATAATTGTTTGTACTTGTGGCGTCCTCACGTGCACTGCCAGTATAAATGTGCTGAAATATTTGTGCGCTAGCTGCTCTCACACAAAAAGCATAGTCATTTTTCACCACCTCTATGCACCAAGGCACTGAGAGGAAAACCGAGGCCACATCACCTCTCTCATATATCTTAACTCTTCCACCCACCTCAGCATTATCTTTCCAATTTCTCTCCTACCTCTTCGACCTCACTCCTCTCTCCACGGCAGGAATGCAGGTATCCTGTATCCATGGGCCTGGGCCCAACGCATGGCACGGCGGCTGGCAATAGTGGCGCGGGTTGCGTGAGCCTAGCGCTTCCATGGTGCAGGATCCTGGCTTGAGCCCCGGTGGGTCATGGCGCAGCCTCTGCAGCCCTAGAGTAGCCCCCTCTTGCCCTTTCGGTAAGCTATTTACAGACTAGAACAGGTCAAGCTACTTGGCTAAGACCAAGAGGCCACCTAGTTCTCATGGTTGTACGGTAAATCTTAGGTGGTTATATTAAGATTCAGTCTTTATGGAGGGTAAACTGGAGCACCCAAAAAGACCCAATGATCTAGCCCCCTCTGTCCATATTGCTAAAAAGTAGCATTTTAACCATGGATTCTATAGGTCATTAATCAAATTAAATATTGTAATATTGATGATTGCAAGCTAAGCCAAACTACCCATATGCATAAACCCAAGGTAAACAAGGAATACATGCTATCAAAAGTACTAGGTGGAGTCCATAATGTTTATTAGTGACATGCATGTGAAAAGATGATTATAAAGTTATTAGGTAACAAGGGATACTCATGTTACACTTGCCTTCCAAAAGCTTGCTCAAACTCTCCAACTTTCCTTTTAGATCTTCCTTGTATAGCTTCTCTTCTATTGACAGTAACAACTAGCACAAGCTTCACATACAAACCTACAAATAGTACACCAAGCATTATGAAAACAAGCTACAAAGGTCTTTAAAGCGTATGGCTTGTTCTATGATTACGTGAGCACAAACACTAACCAAAACAGTAGCCACGATTAAAAGCCTAGCAAGCTTAAACGAGGTAGAGATACAAACTTGGCTCCAATCCAATCAAATAGCCTAGCAAGCTAAACTAGAAATGTAAGCACACAATCTAGAGGTACACAAATTAAATGCAGAAGCTTAAATGACATATAGATGCAAACTCTCGTCGATGACTCTAGTTTTATTTACTGAGGTATCAAGAAGCTCACACTTCCCCCTAGTCCTTGTTGGAGCCCCTCGCAAGGATGCCCTTACAAGGGCCAAGTTCCAGGTTGCGTAACTCGGTGGATAGCCCCTGGGCCTTCCCCACGCGCAAGTGAGTCTTCAAGCTGGCCTTTCCCAGATCACTCCCCGGTCTTCACTATCGAGCTTCCAACAAAAATGCTAGGGTATCGTTCCTTCTAATACACCAGTGCCGGCCACACCACAAACACGGTTGGTGTGATCTCGCAATACTTCAAGCCCCTCTGATTACAACAATGGTGTTCGTGAGCGCGGAGTAAGCAAAAGGTATGCAAACCTCACTAACCCAAGGCCTAAACCTATAGCAAGCGCTTTTAATGGTGGTCTAACTGCCTAAGCACTTCGTAAATCACCTACACTAATCACCGAAGCACTATGGTGTCAAGAGAACTAGAGTGGAGCCTCAACTCCCGTGGTACATTCCTCAACTCCCACACCCTTCAAATGGCAGGCCAAGGGGTATTTATAGCCCCAGTACCAAACCAAGCCATTGGTGGCGAATCTGTAGCTTTCTGCGGAGCACCGGATTTGTCCGGTGCCTACCATCGGACTACCACGGTGGTGCCATGTCGACATGCTGTTTGAAAACTAGCTCTTACACACTTCTCTGTGAGCACAAGATTGATCAGGTGATCCGATAGAAGAAACACTGGACTAATAGGTGTGATTGTTGTTGTTAGCACCTGACTAATATGCGTAGCACCGGACCAATCTGTTGCTCTGTTTTCAGCAAGACACACTTTCTTATATTCAGTATAACTTTTAGCTCCGGATTCCGATTTTGATGATCTTGGACTTTTGAAAAGTTAATGAAGAGCTCTACAATTTTGTACTGATATCACATCAATTTGAGCAGTTTCAAAATCATGAGACAAGTCCAGTTCCTCTAACTCCTTTGTCTCAGCTTCCATTTTCCTTTGGTGTCTTCGCTTCCAAGCTTCTATTCTTGGTGTCTTAAACTTCTAGCATGTCTTGTAAGTCTTCAACATGGCTTCTAGTGTCTTCCATGAGGTGTTTATCGCTTCAATTTGCATGTTGCCTAAGTCCAAGCCAACCTTGTGTCCACTTGAACTTTCCTTGCATACTAGCAAAACGTTGCTAGTCAAAATGGTGGTCATGTTATTCATCAAACAATGAAATCATATTGTGGCCAATGCTGGGTGCCATTTTCCTTACAGGTGGTAATGATTATAGTCAAACCTAAATAAATGCAATTAACGTATGTACGAACCTCAAGCTGTAATCAGGACAACCCAAAGCAGATTAGGGCAGTCGCAACCCTGAAACTACGTAATAGTTTCTATACCAGCCACGTCAGGAAACACTAGTCGATGAAACTACTCTCTACAGTGCAAGGTTTCTAGGCATGGGCCCCTATAAAAATATGGCTAATGCTGATTCATGTTCTCTGCGTGCTTCACTTTTCTTCTCCCAACTTTTTTTTTCTCTTTCTCACAGCTCCGATGCGCAGCTCACGACCGCCGGTGTCCAGTCCCTTTGACTACTGAAGCTCATGCGGACATTGGTGTGCCCAATGAGTCTGTAGCGGCAAGGCGGTAGGGCTGCCACACACAGGACTAGCATGGCATGACAAGGCCACAGGGTCGGTTTGGTGACCAGTGAGGACTGTGTCATGGCGTGGTGGCTGGCAAGCCATGAAGGGAGCATGCGGTGGGCGGCGCAATGGGCCAACGACATGGGAGGCAGGGCATGAGGTCAACGCCTGGGCGTAGCAGCCGGGTGGGTGGCGCGGCGCAAGGCTGAGTGTCTAGGCGTCGACCACGATGGGTATGGAGAGGTGACGGCACATCGTGCTGCCACCCCGGTGGTGCATCAAGATCTTGCGCCACCCACCTCTGCCTCAGTTGGTGCCAACGACGACCCTGCTAGCGGATCTATCCACGCGGGTCACGCAGTGGAAACCACGCATACCGCCCAACACAAAAATCAGCGGTTTCTTGTCTCCTGGAGTCTGAGCCCACGTCGTTTCTTATACGAGTAACGATTTCTCCTGTTTTCCTCTCTTTCCTCATTAAATTAATTGCCACATCAGATTTTTTACCTACATGGTAGTGTAGTTAATGCTATGGCAACTATAGTTTCATGTTGGTACTACTCTTCTGCGTTACTCTTGCACTAATTACCAAGTACTCTGTGTGGCAGATAGCTGCATGATTATGTGTATTTATACACCATTCATGTAGTCAGCTTTTGGTTGGTTAATGATGCACTGCACTGAGTGAAAAACAATTAATTAATTAGTACACCTTACTTCTTCGAGGGTATAATACGGTGGGCAGGCTCTATAGCACTCGACAGTTCTGTCTACCATATTCCTATTGCTACATAGAGAGAAGAGACGAAAATTGGTAAGAAAAGTGTACAACAAATATCATTGTGTAATATGTAGACATGTAATTAGAAGTATATTGTCATTAGGAAAGGGAGGCTTTAGGAAGCTATAGCTTGCTCGCATTGCCACTGTAGAAAATTGCAGGCGCTTTTTTATAGACACCAAACCTGATTTGGATGTAGTTTTAGGAGGTTTCAAACCTTTTGTTTCCCCAATTGTTACATCTGAGAATTTGTAGTTACCCCCATTCAGAGAACTTAATGAGTGACATGACAATGAGTTTGTAGACATGGATTTGAATACTATTTCCCTTACAGTTTGTTGTCTTCAGATCCGATGAGGATTGAGGAACCCCGGTGGTACACCTTTGTTCATAATTTCACTATAATTGATTGGATTTGATATGCTAGCTTTGCGTTGGTGATTGAAATGGACCAAACTTTACCTGGTTCCATTTGTTGATTGTGAGTAAGATTGTGGTAGCGAAATGACAGAGATCGTTTTTGTGATTAGTAACTTGGTTGGTGTCATAAGTCTCTGTTCATGTTCATGTTCAGGTTCAGGTTCCTATAAATAATTAATATCCATTTGCATGTGATACTGTGCTCTTTCTGGCCCCGTTCGGCTGGAATTATAAGCCGGCTGAAAAACACTGTTGGCTGATTTTTTGTGAGAGAAAAATACTGTTCTGGCTGAAAAAACAAACTGAATAAGACGGATTATAAGCCAGATGAACAGGGCCTAATCATCAGGTCCATGTTGTCGACGCAATTATATTTGTGTATATGACCGTACGCACATTGATAAAATTGATTCCATGGGCCTAGTCTCAAACATGGGATGGTATTAGAGCCTCACAAGAGTGCAATTTAGTCCGAGTGAGAGGCATCTCGAACATGCTCCAGCGCTACACCAAACCGAAGGGGGAATGGGCGTGGTTTTCTCAGTCAATTAAAAAAATTATTTCACTAACAGGCTATGTAGTGTAGTCTGCTGAGTATGAATAACAGTTCGAATGCTCTGCAAAGTTCAATTTTGTTTCTGGAAAAATCATAGTAAAGCATAATAGGTCATGTTATCACTCAATCTATCAAGTGTGCAATTTCATCCAGGAGATCAATAAGCATCTGTTTGAGGTCACCTACTCGTGAACCCAGCTCAACCATGGCACATGAGTACATACATAAATAAAATCAAAATAAAGTTTGAGAAGTGGCCACTGAAATTGCTTCTAGAATGTAGTTTTTATACAAATGCTTGTTTACTTATTTGACGAAGCTGCTCCAGCACATGAGCTGTCAATCGATTTGGTAGAGCTTCTAGCAATGTAGCCACCTGTGATGCAAGTGGAAAGCAATATTTGTGATCGAAGTTTTATGTGCTCGAGTAATATATGATTCAACATAAATGCAAAGACCTATGGTGGCATTTAAACCACCAAGCAGCTCATAAACTTCATTTCACAATGAAATGAAAGCAAAAAACTACTAACTGAAGTAGTGAACTACTAAGTCCCGTCATACCTAGATCGGCACATTGAAAATGCAGAATCAACTTGGTAGGGCTCTTCCTATTATATCTCAATGGAGCAGAGTCAAAAGCTGACAACAAATTAATGGATTAACTTACTGAAAGTGCTGCAATGACATTTGGCACAGCATGTCCTGTATGAAGTCTGCTATAGAGTCAGTCAGTTAGTAGCCAAAACTGGGAGTATATAATCTCTTATTCTTTGTACTGGTTGATCTATCTGAAGATCAGGAGATCGGATTAGTTAAGATGGGAAGTGTGTTATAGGAAAGGGACGGGCTGTGAATTTGCAGTTAGGCTTCTGGAAGGCATATAAGAGATGGAAATAACTGGAAGCATTGCTGTTTGAATTCCACTGTGTGCACTATAATGAAAGTTGCCTAAATTGAAATCCCAATGAAATAGGGGATGGGAGTAACAGCTTAAAGGTTTGCAGCCAATGATTGAGAAGCATGTAAGTGACAATGCTTAAATGGAGTATGCAGTAAAAAACACATCATCATGTACAGTTTTCTACAAGAAGAGCAAGAGCTACATGTTATATAAAAAGTTTAAGAACGCAGAGACTTCTTTCGTACTCACATGAGGCTTAATTTTCATTAGTCTCTGCTCCAATCTTTGTATTCTAGAAATAATTGCAGCTTCAACAACCTCAACACATGGAAATCATGATGAAAGATCAGTTCATATTTCCAACCAACACTTTAAATTTACATGAAAATGCAACATTTTCTTAAATGCAGAGGACATACAATAAAATACCACATGTGCTGCAAATATTTTAAACAAAAATAAGTGTATGATCCGTGACGTATTCTGCATGAACACAATAAGTATATTGCCCACGCTAACGCTACGGTAAAATAGAAAAAAAAAGATAAAATTTGTAAAATTTTCGCTCTACTTTGCTACTGCAGCCTTGTGGGAGCCCTTTTGATACTGCCTTTTGCTCTTTTCTTCAAAAGGTAAGCACCATCAAACTGACGTCACAATATGTCATTGGAGTTGTGTTTTTGGGCCATGGGCGGCCTGGGAAGTAGAGTGTTTTATCAACTAGCCAATTGGTTTTCCACCCTTATCACATCAAGCCTTTCAAGTCATGAGTTGCCTCCATGATTTATGGATTTAATTTTAAGTTGCCATCCTCATTTTCACCATCGATGCACAAATGAAACCAATAGTATGGTGTGTTGGTACCATTGGGTTCATCCAAACAACTAGCCTGAGTGAGGATGCATTATCTCTTCTTTTTTTTCCTAGGTACAGGTAGCAACGGAGTGCCTGTTATGCATTATATAAGTGGAAAAAAAATTTACATGGGGGCCTCGAATACATAAAAAGAAAAGAAAATGGGGTTAATTGTCGTAACCTCGAAAAGGAAAAGAAGCCCGAAAAAGGGAAAGAGAAGAAGAAAATCTAGGACAAATTTCCAAAAGGATATGAATTCTTAATTAAGTTGTTTGATTTTGGTATGAATATTGTACATGTAGCGTGTATAAAAATGATCAATTTTGCCCTGCTTAAGCACAAAGAGAGAAGTCACTCATATTATTGGAAACTGGCTCGATACATTCAAGCACACAAGCATCGTGGTCACCAACTTTATTTAGAGCATATTGCTGACTACATTCACCTGAAAATTATTCTCTCCTGTAGTCATCCTCAGCCCATCCCTGAGCAATGTTTAAGCTCAGGAATAGTATATGTCACATGTCAGATCCAGGGTACTCTTGGGTGTTTTGTTTATTCAACAAGCTAAGCCCGCTTCTCATTGCCATCATTATTTGAATATGAGTTTATATATGTGGCCGTCTAGCTTTACAGCTTTAGTTAGCAATTAACTACTTGATTTTGGACGTACATAAACATTTGCTTCTTGCTTTATTCCATTCCGTTTCCTTGCATGGATGCTTGTAATATGGCTTGTTGTTCCAAAGTAATTGGGGTTTCTGTGCACTACAACTTCTCTCTGTGAGAATGTGCATTGCATAGGAAAATACAAGGAGATAGATGAGCAGAGGAACAGATCGATAGAAAAATAATTTAAAACAAAGGGTACGGTGGAGGATATGGTGTACTGTCCATGACTTTCGCATTGTGCTCATTACTTACCCCCCTTAATCGTGTCCTTTTATCAGCTATATAAAACTACAAATCACACCATGATGATAATGCATTATATATATGCAAACCATTAACTCTTAAAGTTCATGCAGACAAATTTGATGGTTCCCAGCCTGACTATATTAGCGCAACAAAAAATTTCACATTACGTGCCTAATCAACCGTAAAATATAATTGTTTTTGTCGAGGACTTCATGATCAGATGTGAGAGCTAGTGCTGCTTTGCTCATAGCGAAATTTTAGGCCACCAAATAGCACTAACTATAAGAAGTGTTTCACAAGGCCAAACAAAGCCGCACGGGCGAGCTGATCATAGATCAGTTGGTTAGGTTCCTTATGGTGAAACATGCTCATCTGGGTTCAAGTCCTTGACTTGGCACGGCTGCTCGTATTTTCCTGGATTTATTTCAAAATTTAACGATGTTATGCTTTCGGTGGTAGGCGACGTCCCCGTTGATAGCGAGGCGCCTATGGTGACTTCATGAATGTGCACATATGGGTAGGGTTTGCATACGTGTGTTCATAGGGGGTGAGTGTGTGTGCATGTTGTGGGCGTCTACATTGTACCGTGTAATTTAAAAAAAAGTTGCATGGCCTCCTACAAAGTTGCTTGTGATTTTAGTGATTAACTGACAACATAATGTTCAATCCATATGTTGCATGGTTCTTGGGTTGGTTTGCAGATGAGTGTGTGATACTGTGATATACAAACTTACTTTTTTTCCGGTAATACTCTACTAAGGGCATCCATCCGTCCAGATGGTTTCTCCATCTAAAAAAACAAGACACTGATTCCCCATCCATCATCGCCCATCGCGGTCTTATCCACCGCGCCATCAGACCTCCGCACCCGACTCCACCATGTCGTCCGACCATCACTCACCTTCTCCGGCACGCGGTCGCTCGCCGTGGGCAGCGCTGTCACCTCCACCACAGGGCGCCCCACCGCGTGGGATCGCACACGACCGCCCTTTCGTTGGAGCCGTGTAACCACTCGCCAAGGCCACGCAGTCGCCCACCCGCTAGCATCCCTGTGCCACTCTGCGGCATCGAGCTCCATATCGACGAGCCTCTATTTTGTACAAGCAGCAAGTAGATGTTACGCTCAATGCGCATGTTGCAAGCATATATTTCAAGTGTTTCAAATGTTTTAGAGTTATATTGCAACTGTTTCATATGGATGTTGCAAAAGTAGATCGGATGTTGCATATGTTGCAATGGTTGTACTTGTATGTTGCATGCATCTGTTTCCAATGTTTCATCTGTTTTTAGACGTATGTTGCAAGTATGTTTATCTGGATATTGCATATGTTTCACACGTATTTTGTAAGTGTTTTACCTATATGTTGTATATGTTTGCAATGATTTTCAAGTGTTTTTAGGCGAGACGACTAATTGGCGAACGTTCATCGAAAATGAAGCCAGTGAACAATTTTCAGACATCAACTATTACCTAAATAGGAAAGCATTCATCCCCACCTGAAACCTTTTTAAGATAGTCTAATGCCATTTCACTTCACTTCTCTCTCCTTTCGGACGGCGCATGCACTCCATTCTTTCTCTTTTTGGGCAGCGCAGGAATTCCATTCTCTTTTCACTACTCTTGCTGGATTGCACGCGCTACAACATTTTTTAATTTTTTTTTATTGTTGAGAACCATGCGCACATAACTTAGATAATTGAATTAGACAGCATAACTTCGACGAATAACTGTACACGCGCTTGTTTTTCTCTCTGCACGCACACACGTTTCTGTTTTAAAGGTTACGTGACAAGTTATGCACACAACTTATACATATAACGTTTACGTGACAAGTTATCCGCATAACTTATACAGTATAACTCAGTACGTGACAAAATTAAATGGTATACATGTGAAAAGTTAGATTTGTAAGATATAGATGAACAAACTTATATGTACAAGTCAACATTGATAACTTATATTATAATAACTTACTTGTATAACTTAAAAGATTGATGAACAAACTTGTATGTAGAACTCAATATTGATAACTTATATTATAATAACTTATTTGTATAACTCATAAATTAGATAAACAAACTTATATGTATAAGTCAACATTGATAATTTATATTGTAATAACTTGTTTGTACAACTTAGACATATAACTTGATTAATGACTTAGATGTAAAGTTGAACGTATAAGTTATATTCTAGGACTTAGATGTGCAAATTAAAATCATAACAAATCAACAGAAATATGAAAAACATGGTGCACAACTTTATATTATACGTGTACAACTAGTATATGAATCATATACGATCATATAAAATAGATAGGTTAATGTATAAAAAAATTAAAAGACAAAGAAAAAAAGTAGATATAAAAAAATAAAATGAAAAATAAATAGAGAAAAGGGCACATACCTGCTTGTCGTCATAACCGGTGCAGTGTGTGTGTGGAAAACGCAGGACACGGGGCAGACTGCACACATGATGGAATGAAGTGCAATGAAAAAAGTGATCGCTCATTTGAAAAGTAGTGAACATTCGCCAAAGTGGATTTGAGGTTTTTAGGTGTTTTTGCAAGTATTTCAGAAACATGTTTCAAGTGTTTCATCTGTCTTCAGACGTATGTTGCACGTCTTGCATCTGAATGTTACAAAAATAAATTGGGTTTTGCACACAATATGTTTCAATGTGACCTGCCTACTGCAGATGCTGGGGCACCGCTGAATGGGTGCAGACGTCCGGACAAGGCAGGGGGGCAGCGGATGGGGCCGCTTGCCGCAGCCGTTTCCTGCAACTGCTGGGGCGCTGCCAAGTGGGCGCAGACGTCTGGGCAGAGGAAGCGGAGGGCGCAGGAGGGGTCAGGCGGGGTGCAAATGCCACGTCGGTCGGGCAGGGGCGCACACGCCACATGGGGTCGGACCGTACACGGAGTGCAGGCGCGGGAACGGAGTGTAGGCGCGTCGGGGTGCTAGCGCTGCCATGTTTTTTTTTCTTTTTCTATTTTTTTTTGAAAGTTGATATACACGCTTAACTGCACAGACGAGACGATGGTAGCTGGGGCCACTTCCAGCCGATGGGTTTGTCACCAATTACCACTGCATGCGTGGCAGATTTGGCATCTATAAATCAGACATGCAGGAAACCAGAGAAGAGGCAACCAAAGCCCAAGGCAATAGAGAGAGGGCGCTCTGCTGCTCTGGCAGTGGCAGTTCTCAACTGCAACCACAGGAATGGAGCCGAGCGGCAGCAAGTCCGGCCCCATGCCGCCGAGGAACGCTGAGACCGTCGCCCACCCCAAACCGCCAGTCCATCCCCCGGTGAGCCCCCGGCCGGTCCCTCAAGTCCAGCGTTCGTTGTTCGCTCACCGATCGACGTGGCGGAGCACTTGGACGTGACGGATTTTTTGCATGCGTTTGCGATGCAGGTCCCGCCGCCGCGGCGGCGCAGCGAGGTGGTCCTCCCGCCGCTGGAGACGCAGCTCCAGCAGCCTCCAGCAGGGTTCCGCGCAGTGCAGCAGCCCGTTTCCATCAGCCTGCCGGCGTCGCCAGGTAGCTTGGGCGTCCTGACGCCCACCGCCTCGACGGCCGACTCCGGCGACCTCCGGAGGCAGGCCATGGCGAACGCGGCGCGCGGGCCGCACCGCCTCGCCGCGCAGGACACGGGCAGCAACAGCGTCCGCTTCACGCAGCCGGACAGGGACAGGGAGGCGATGATGTTCCACTCTCAGCCGATCCCTCGCCCGCCGCCCGCAAGCACGGCCGGCCGCGGCCGCAGGGCCGGGGCGGCGATGAACTGGCACGCGGATAGGCGCTACGACTCGTTCAAGACGTGGTCCGGGAAGCTCGAGCGGCAGATCACCCACCTGGCCGGCGGCGGGCCGGACGACGACCTCGAGGACGACGTTGGCGACGTCATCGGCAGCCACAGCCACCGCAGCCACGCCACATCCGTGCCCGAGGTCGATCGCTTCTACGCCGCGCTGGAAGGGCCCGAGCTGGACCAGCTGAAGCCGTCCGAGGACCTGGTGCTGCCGTCGGACACGACGTGGCCGTTCCTGCTCCGGTTCCCGATCTCGGCGTTCGGTATCCCCATGGGCGTGAGCAGCCAGGCGATCCTGTGGAAGGTGATCACGCTGTCGGTGCCCACGACGTTCCTGCACGTGACCTCCAAGGTGAACCTCGTGCTCTGGTGCGTCTCGGCGGCGCTCATGGCCGCCGTCTCCGCCACCTACGCCTGCAAGGTGGCGCTGTACTTCGAGGCGGTCCGCCGCGAGTACTACCACCCCATCAGGGTCAACTTCTTCTTCGCGCCGTGGGTCACCTGCCTCTACCTCGCCATCGGCGTGCCGCACGCCGTCACCTGGGCGGCCAGGCTCCCGCACTGGCTCTGGTACGTGCTCATGGCGCCGCTGCTCTGCCTGGGGCTCAAGATCTACGGCCAGTGGATGTCCGGCGGGCAGCGGCGGCTGTCCAAGGTGGCCAACCCGTCCAACCACCTGTCGCTGCTGGGCAACTTCGTCGGCGCGCAGCTCGGCGCCACCATGGGCCTCAGGGAGGGTCCCCTCTTCTTCTTCGCCGTCGGCCTCGCGCACTACGTCGTGCTGTTCGTGACGCTGTACCAGCGGCTGCCGACCAACGAGACGCTGCCCAAGGAGCTCCACCCGGTGTTCTTCCTCTTCGTGGCGGCGCCCAGCGTATCGTCGGTGGCGTGGTCCAAGATCACGGGCGAGTTCGGCATGTTGTCCAAGGTGGCCTTCTTCGTGGGGATGTTCCTGTACGCGTCGCTGGGTGTGCGGATCAACTTCTTCCGTGGCTTCAGGTTCTCGCTGGCGTGGTGGGCGTACACGTCGCCGATGGCCGGCGCGGCGGCCGCGGCGATCTGCTACTCGACGGAGGTGGACAACGCCTTCACCAAGGCACTGTGCGTCGCGCTCTCCGCGGTGGCCACGCTCACGGTGGCGGCGCTCCTCGCCACCACCGTCGTGCACGCCTTCGTGCTCCGCAATCTGTTCCCCAACGACATCTGCATCGCCATCACCGAGCGCAAGGTGAAGCCCATCATGGAGCTGCAGGAGAGTGACGGAGGACACGATATAGAGGCCACCGATGCCGCCGGGGCCACAGCAGCTTAATTGAGCTCAAGCCTGAAGAAGCACAACCCTGTTGTCGAGGTGTCCGTGTGCCTGTGCGCGTATTGCCATGCTTTTTCTAGTGTTTATTTGTGACCGAGTCACGAACTAAGTGAGTATATAAATGTTTTGCAAAGAAAGTAAGTAATTATCTTTCTATTATATAATCGGAGGCTTCTTCACGTTAATCCATACACGATTTAGAGAAAAAATAAATCGTAGAAAATACGGCATGGCTAGCACCCGGACGTCTAGACGCCCGCGCCTGCCCCACATGCTGCTAAGCCTGCCCGCCTGCTGTATCTGCCCTGCCTACCCCACATACGGCTGCAACTGCCACGCCTACACGCCCTTGTTCCTGCTGCTGTGTATATAGGTGGGGAACAACCACACCCGCTTCGCTTCTATGCGCAAGCAGGGACTGCCTCAGCATGCGCCCACTTTCTATGCCTACTAATATTGCAAAATGAAGCACTTCTGCAACATACGTCTTAAACAGGTGAAACATTTGCAACATATGTGTATAGCCGTTGCAACATATGCAACATCTAGATAAAACACTTACAACACACGTCTGAAAATAGATGAAACATTTTGAATAGATGCTTGCAATATATATGGATAGCCACTGCAACATGCAGATAAAATATTTGTAACATACGTCTGAACAAATGAAACATTTTAAATAGACGCTTGCAACATATTTCTGAAACACTGGCAACATCCGTATAAAACACTTGCAACATGCCTCTGAAACATCTGAAACACTTGAAACTTGCATTTGCAACATATGGGTCCTCCTGCCATCACTATCAAAATGGTAGAGTGCTCCTTGTGTTTTTTAGTAATAAAACACTACCACTAGTTGTAACATATAGGAATCCGAGGTATTTAGTAGGGAAAGTTTATACTAAATGTTGAATGCTAAAACACCAGGAGAACTCCACATCACTAGGAAAGTTGGAAATTCTAGTTCTGCGTGGTGTCTTCGGCCGATCACGGGCGACGATGTCCCGGCTGGCGTCAACCTTCTCCTAGTGGTGCCAAGGTGGTGGTGGCGCGGTGCACGCCATGGCTGCGACAGGCGAGCGTGCATTGGGGCGCGGCGGTGGATGGCCACAACAGCGAGGCAGAGTGGGGGCGGGGCGGTGCTGCGTAGCGCGGAATGGGATGCACACGTGGTGGAGTGAGGTGGCCAGGCGGCAGGCGCAGGATGAGTGGCGCGCTGGGATGGCTGTGGTGGCGAGGTGGAGTGGGACGGGCGTGATATATTTTTTATTTGAGGGAGAGAGCGCGTCAAGAGTGAGGCGTGTGGCGTCCAGTGGACAAGCATTATCGTAGAAAATATCATAACAATTAGAAACTTCAAGCCAGCAAACGATAGCTCTAACCACCATAGCTACTGGATATTTATGTCATCTAATAAATCACACACCTCTTCCATTTATGAAAATAGTGTGACCTCCTAAATCCATATCTAAATTACAGACCTCCGTAATTATGAAAATAGTCCACCCCCTCAATACATATGTAATTTACCCACCCCGACAATATGAATAAAAAATAAGTTAAAAAACCAATTTGCATCTAAATTACCCACTTGCCGGCTGCCGGCACTGCTAGTCCCACGACGCTCCTCTCCGCCACCCATGAAGGAGCTGCAGCCCGCCTTGAATCCTCTGCTTCCGGCCACGCTGGAGTGAGGTAGCGTGGACGAAGGAAGGCAGCAGGAGGAGGCCCCATTTGCGACGGGGACCAAGGAAGGAATGCGAGGGAGGCCGGCAGGGACGAAAGAATGTGTCGCCGCCTAGATCACATCTGTGCTATCAAGATGGAGCTAGAGGAGCAGAGGAAGCGATACCAAGCTGGGAGTCGATTGGAGCTGAAGTGGGGTGGAGTTGAAGCTGGAGAGCCTAGAAGCTGCTGGTTCAGAGCGCTGCCAAACGAGGCCCTAGAGTTCTAGACCATACAAATGCATTTACATATGATATATGTTTTACACATAGTTTTGAAAATATGAAATAGTGAATAAAATAAAATAAAAATTTGTTTGATTTTAATTTGTTTGAAATTTCTGAAAATTCCATATCTTAGTAGTATTTAAAATGCTTCAAAATTTTGGGATGTTACAGCTAGTCTATTCTGTTCATTCTTCATAAGATACAATGGTCAAGGTTTTCCTCTTTTTCTGATTAACGTGGTAATTCCTAGACTATCTGAGCGAATGTGATGGTTTCTTTTAACACTATTGTATTAAGATAATTCAAAGATTAGCCAAAAATATCTACTCGCTCACAATAAGCAATGCATATATTAAACATGCTCGGGCATACACACATGGCTCGCTTAAATGAAACAGACATCCCATTAATTGTTTCTCGGATGGAAAATGCAGGTTTTATTTACAAAAACAGATCGAGCATATGCAATGCAAATTTCAATGTACGTCATGTGCAAATTTCACTTCTGAAAATGTACATGTGATATGTGAAAGAAGGTAGAACTACGCCCTGTCATTGTGGCGTCCAGATGGGCAATGTTTGTGTTCATCATGTCCTCCATCAATGGATCCGCTCTGCCTCATTTGTCCCAAGATAATTGGTACCAGCGGTGCTTTGTTGGCCGTTCACTGCTGAAGCAAGATAAACTGAGCAGAATGCATGTGGCTTGGTGTTTCCTGCCAGTTCAAAGCTGAAACAGATTTGTCCGTCGCGTCGTTCAGGCAGCATATCGATCATTTTACTGCTTTGTACCGTTGTACTTTTGTTTTCAGTTATGCTTCATTTTTTCCCTTTTGTTTTTGGCTTCTACATTGAAATTTAGCCAAATGTATTTTTTTTTAAATACACTTCCTTTTTTTGAACTAAAGAGATCTGCTGGATTTCATTATTTGTCACGCCTCTTTTCCTTAAATAATATGCAATCCCTCGATATCAATGGTAGGTCGTTTTCTTATATCCTTGTAATTTTCCCTAGTATATATGTTGTTTTAACAATCTTTTCTCTCTCCGTAAAATTTCGTGGATGCAACGCTAAGCATGTTCTAGAGAAGGAAAGATAGACAGATATTCCTTTCTAAAAAAAAAGATAGACAGATATGCCGAAGAACACCACAGTACCACTACAGTCCAAACAGGATCCTACCAAATGTTTAAAAACTGCCACTTCTACTGGGCACTTGCTGATAACAGAAACAGGACATGAAACATGAAACATGAAAGCTTGAAACTCCAATATCACTTTGCCACTCGGCATGCCATCCCCACCTTGATTCCCTCCATCCTAGAGCTGGGGAAAGAACCAGTAGGCCAAGTTACCAACTGATCAATGTGTTCTGAATCAATCCATATATAGGCAGCAAGAAATTAACAGGCCGACCAGAATCTATGTTACCTCAGATCTAGATGCCTTCTCATAGTCTCGCTGCTTCTCCAGGGTGGTCAGAAGGTAATGCACAGCCAAACCGAGGCTGGAAAACAAATCAGAAGAAAGACAAGTGAGGAAGAAACGGAGGTTCAGGCTCGCTAGCTCGACGAGTCGTTGCAACAAGCTCGCTAGCTCGAGCTCGTATGCGTCTATGTGTCTTGTGAGGAGGGGAGGGGAGGGGAGGAGAGGGGAGACACGTACAACTCGTCATCGTCAGAGTCGAGCTGGAACTGGTCATCGCTGCCGCGGTCCTCGTCGGTGTAGTGCACTGAGATCCTGATCTTCTTCCCCGGCGAATCTGCCGCCGCATACCTCATGGTGATGGTCACCTTCTTCCCCCCTGGCAGATCGGCAGCCACGGCGGCAGCCGCCGTGAGGCCGGCGAGGCGCAGGAGGGACAGATGGTAGAGCCGAACCATCTCTCTTGGCAAACTACGGACTAAGGAGTGTGTGATCTTGCAGAAAGCCTAGTGTGATTCCGGCCTACTTCAACTGCAACAACTGTGGTCTGAACCGAATCCAGGGCTGGCAGCATATATGTGGAGGGATGATCACAACAGAGCTGTGTGCTACCTGTGTGGTTTGTACAGCTATGTCATGCACTGTATATGCTTTCCAACTGCAAGGACATGCAAGTAGTGACTGCAAGTGTGGGTCATGATAATGTGACAGCAGCATCAGCCGCCCAGCAGGGTGTGGTGTTGCTTTGACTGCCTTAGGATTCATGAAGTGTGAGGTACAGTGAGACATTGTGGTGTTGTATGAACTGCCTGGCTCTTACAAAAGGGGATTAAATGTTGATTCAACATTTTGGCCCACTCTTTTCCTGACACCTGTCAACCAAAACAATATACGAAAATAAGTAATGATAAGATACAGTAGTGCTGCATTCCACATTCATCCAAACTATGTATCCACTATGTGCTCCTGTTCCATCGTGCGTGTGTATGTACTTTTCGTAAATTTGTATGGCCAGCTCACCCAGTGTGTGCCATTCAACTGTCAAACAAGTACCATCGGTGTCAGTGTGACGGTGAGTGCCCAAAACGTTAATTTGTGAACACAAGATTGATGTGTGCCCTTGTGCGTCACTTTCTGATGGGTGATTGTTAGGAGATGATCGGATTTGGTTGAGTTTGAAGACTAACCAAAGTGTGTTGGTTGTGTTGGTGTGTAGGTGTAGAGCACAGAGATGGTCGACGGTCATGGAGAAGGTCAAGTAAAGAGCGGTGAAGGATGAACGTAAGGCTTGGACCAAGGGACGGTGGCCAGGAGACTGACCGTGGCATTCTCCACACATGATCTCATAGCTACACATGGAACGGCGGTACTTTTCTACTACTAGTCGTACTATTGAACTTGGAGATTAAGTAGATAGCATAGGTGAACTATGTTTTTTTATTCCATTCAGCGTATGAAGCAGAGTTGGATGGAAGATACAACAGAGTATACGCCATCCAAACTCACAAGAGAGCATGGAAGGCTTGGGCATGAAAAAGTTCTACACGTCGTACTCTACAATGTTACTATTTGGACAAACAACCGAATTCTTGTCAATGGCAAAGGTTCAAATATGAAGATGATCCTGAATTGGGCCAATCACGTTTATTAGAAGTTGACGATAGAATTGTTGTACCGGCCAAAACTCACTTGATCATTGAAAAAGTTTCTTCATTTCATATTATACAATGACGCGGAAATTAGGACAAACAGCGCATCATCTGGCATATAGAGTTTAACAGAGACTTTAGAGCAATTACTAATCAAAGTCATAAGAACCGAAACTGAAAGACACACACAGCGCATGCAGGTGCTACAGCAGCAGAACTGCCGCTTCTACATGTTTGATACGCTGAGGTGTGCACTTGTTGACCGGGAGCCACTCCACTGCAGTTTTCTACAGGTGAAGGTAGTACTAGTATTTGGAACAGATTGTACGATTCATCACATGCAATGCTGCCATGCAAATGATGGAAAAGAATATGGACATCTCTCCCCCTAGCTTGCTTGAAGACTTGTGCACTAGAAAGCTCTTGACAGCCACAACTTGTTCGGGGTTAGAAAATTAGATGGAATTTCAATAATGACCGGAAAAAGGTTAAAATGTTTCAGCTTTGGCTACAAGATGTGGATCTCAGCGACTTGCAAAATGTCGTTCATGTATATATGCCCTCGCTCTGCGTTTTCATTCATTATTGGGGCATACAATTTTTCAAGTAATGGATATCTTAATTTGAAGCATTTCGGTTGTATGCAGTTTTAGGTGATCAAGAAATGAGGGCTACTCTCGAACTTCATTCTCGAAAATTATTATCATGAGCCCAAAGCAAACAAAATTTACGAAATCGTAGTTGTAATTATTTTTGATCCATCACATATAGCCCGTGCACTCAGAGTTCCCCTCAAAAAAAATCTAGCAGAAATATGCATTCCTCACCCTCAAAAAAAAAGTATCCTTATATTAGGATAAGTTATTAGTTCATATATATAAAAACAAAATGAGTATATTTTTTTCATGAACATGCACGAGATCTGCTATGCCAATCAGCCAATGCAATCACCCTGCCCTCCTGCCAAGAACTTTAGAAATTCCTGCGATTTTGTTCAATGGCTGTATAGCCTGTATTCTCATTACAAAATTACTACCTCAGGGTGGCATATGACCTAAAATGCCACTATCTTTGTAGCATGTTGATTAGTCAGAACCTCAGTAAGCGGAAATTTCACTTTGCATGCACACATACTAGAGTAGCAGTATAGTTAAATCTTTCAAACCAAGGTTAATTCCACATATACTTTATGCCAAATGTTGGGTTTCTTTTTATTGTTCCACTGATGCTCATACTCTTGAGGTGATTTCTCTTTGGCATCACTGTAATTTTGCAGAAATATACTATTATTTCTAGCAAATCATCTTTCTTCATGAACAGGAAAGAGATACACGTTAAAGAACAGCACATACAACACCACTACTAGTTGATCACAAAGTGAACAGACAACATAACACCAGCCAAAGCACACTTCTCTTGTCAGCACGACGATACTAGCTCCCCGCTGGCATGCATCCACCATACCATTCCGAGTTGATCGATGGCTTCCATGCATCGTCCCTAAAGATCCTGGAATGGATTCTGACAAGAGATTCTGAACTAATTAATAACCATCATGATTCATGAATGAACAAAACAAAACAGTGTGAAAAGAAAACATTGCAGCAGTGGCATTAGTACCTCCTCCTGAGCTGCTTTCTCCATACTCTGCTTGGTCAAGCGGAAGACCCAATTGCGCAGGGCGTGAACGTAACTGCAAACGAGAAGCAAAGCAAGCAATCACAGCATGCATCAACCACTAAAATTCACACAAGACCATGGTGGCAGGCTGGCAGCAAGCAAGCAATGATCCCACATATATATGAATTTTCAATGGCACGGAGGAGAGGAGACATACGGATTGTCATCGTCGAAATCGATGTACCCGTTGCCGCCGCCGGCGGCGTCCTCACTGTCATGGGATTCTCCGACGTCGCTCAAGCGGTTCAGCCAGTGCTCCTCCTCCGGTGTGGCACGAACCATCCTGAGCGGGCCGGCACCGAGTGGCTGGTGCTTCTCCGCGTAGCGGTCCAGCCACTGCGCCTCCTCCTTGCTGGCGTGCCGAATCCTCATCCCGACCTTCTTCACCGCTGTGGTGCCTGGGGCGAGAGCAGCCAGCAGCAGGAGGGAGATGATGGCCGGAGCGACGAGGGACATGTGGTGAAGAAGCCGTGCCATAGCCATCTCTAGCGCCAACAGCCTAGCACATGCTAGATCGGCACAGAGGCAGAGCAGAGAGCATTATATTGCTGTGCTGCTGCTTCTGCCGGTATGGTTTTCAAGCAATCAAGCATGTCAGTCTCACTCGCACGCAGCGCGTGCCTTCTACCTGCTGAACAAGTACCAGCTGCGTGAGTCCTCAAGAAAGTACTGGCCGGCCGCAGCAGCTGTGTGTGGTGTTGAATCCATATCCATGTGGCTGGCCTACCTGATGGATGGTTAGGTGTCTCTAATTAAGAAATCATGAATTACTATTACGTGAGTCAGAGAGTGCCTATATATAGCCTATGTCTATCCTGCTTTCACAATGACTTATAAGTAGACTCTTGTGCTTCATATTTTTGCGTGCGGTGATGTCACACCCGGTTTTAAGGATGAAACCAGATATACACTATATGTGAAATAAAGGAGTCAAATCTCACATATAGTCGTAGATAAGTGTAATATCAAGAGACAAATGCTTAATAAACAACGTACTTAGTATATAAAACATAACCTCAGAGTGCAAACAACGGAAAAACAACTCCGATCCTTGGGTGTAGATTTTACTTCGCAGGAACAAACTGACTGGTTGATCACAAGTACAATAACTCCAGAGACAATCCTGAGGTGTGGGAAATAGCAAGAGTGAGTCCATGTCGAACTCCGCAAGCATAGTAACAAGGTAGTATAGATCCCATAAACTCATGATCAATGTAACATAATCAATATAAAACATAATCGATAAGTAAATGAGCATCTTAACAAAACAAGAATCATCATCTTTAATGTAGATGTCTTCAAGGGCGCTCATGTCCGTGAGCACGGCTAGTATACCAGTTTATTAAACTCTGCACAGAGGTGTACACTTTCACTGTGAGTCGTGATTACCCATATGCCCGGGGCGGCCAATCCCCAAAACACTCCCAAGGTGAGCAGGCAGGGTTCACTATGAAGCCTTTCAAAGGTTCGTCTAACAAGTTAGGGCCGCTAGGTTTCATCAGTCAGTCTGTGTGATACAACCAGTCTCAGGGATCGATAGTCTGCTTTATCACATGTTTCATATGTTGCAAATGTGGTGTTTCATATGTTGCATATGCTATGTTTCAATTGTTGCATGTCTATGTTGCAATGGTGGTGTATCACATGTTTCATATGTTGTATATGTTAGGTTAAGCAATGTTTCATGTATAATACTCTTATGTTTCACCTGTGGCTCAGATAGTGTTTCATGTGTTGCTTAGTAGAATTCATGATTGAGCTTTGATATTAAATAATTGGATGATATGTTTGTTTGATAATTAACCACTAAATTAATTGTTCAAAGTTGCTAAACAAAACAATTTTCAAAACCCTAACATGTTGAAACATGATGTTTCAATCTATCTCTCTCTCTCTCTTCCCTCACCTCTATCTCTCAATCTCTTAGGATTTAGGGGTTCTTATCTAAAGCAAAGATGGGGAAAGATGAAGATGATAACTTTGTTTCTTGGAGCTCATCTTGTTGGCATGGAAAATCTTGAGAAAAAGGGAGAAGTTTAGAGCTGTTGCAAATCCTGATCCAGATAGGTACGTACATTCAGACTCAGATTAGGGAATGCAAATTGGTATGTGATGTCAATTTTTAAATCTGCCAGGATCTGAGATGCATTGCTACTAATTTTATACTGCTTAATAAAAGAAATATATAACACCATTAAAAAAGTAGCATGAGACTCCTGCTACTAATAAAATATATAATACTCCTTTGTTTTCGAAATTATTTTGGGAATTAGTATACTTCCCGCAAAAATAATATCATACTTGTTTGTAATACATACTCCTGATAAAGTCTGTGTTGATCTTCACAAAGATTTGTTACTTGACTTTTCAAACACTGCAGGGAAGAAGACACTATTCACCACCTCTTCTTAAAGTGTATTGGGGCTAAACAGATGAGTGCAAGACATCCAGAGGATCATGCACCAATTGATTGGCAGTTGTGAGGGCGGCTTCTAAATGTAGGGGAGGCTAAGGGAGCTTGAAGACCTGCTTGGTTATAGATGTGACCACCAATGTTTAAAAATGTTATTATTCATATTTTGATTTTGATAGAGTAAGATGGACTTCCGTTTTAGTATATCTTTTTTGTGTGAATGATAAATATATCTCATTTAATTTGTGTGAACAGTAAATATATCTCAGTGATGCTTAATAACTTGACATATATGCCTTTTGGTTATTTAATTTGCATGGTTATATACTGCCGTAGCGTTAGCACGGGCATTATACTAGTATAGTTATGTATACGTTATTTAATAATATTGTTTCTGATACTATTTACTCTGTTGTATATGTGGATTTTCTAGACACACATATGATAAGCCTGGTTTTGTTCTTAAAACACTACTGGACTCGCATGCTTTGCCGAGGGCCAGAGGCCCTCGGCAAAGACCCAAAAACCCTCGGCAAAGGCTTTGCCGACGGCGGTCCTCGGCAAAGAGCCCTCGGGAAATTTTGAGACGGCGAAGGGGTCTTTGCCGAGGGCCCTTTATCGGGCACACGGCAAAGCCTTTGCCGAGGGCTAAAAAAACCCTCGGCAAAGAAAAACCCTCGGCAAAGAAAAAATAAAAAAAAACCGAAAAAAATAGCAAAATAATTTTATTTTTTTTGGAGGCCCTGACGAGCCATCACTACCACCCGCGGGATTTTTTGTAGCATTTTATACAGTATTTTTGACCCTATTTGTATAGTCGTGGTCGGTGGGATTTGAACTCGTGACCTCTCACACCCTCTCTCACTTACCTCCTCTAACCACTCCAACCCTTTATCACTTGTGTTTATATTCCATTTCGATTCCCATATATTATAACAAACCGAGTGTAAATTGATTGTTTGAGGCACTAAATGAATTCAAATGAAAAAGTTGTCAACTACAAAGTTTCGTAACTTTTCGAGATCTACAACTTTCGTTTAGAGTGTTTCTCCATCCGAGACTTTTTTCAAAATTTCAAATTTCAAATTTCAAACTTAAGACGCAATTATCGGCAATTAGATGCTTTCAAATGAAAAAGTTGTCAACTACAAAGTTTCATAACTTTTCGAGATCTACAACTTTCGTTTAGAGTGTTTTTCCATCCAAGACTTTTTTTAAAATTTGAAATTTTAAATTTCAAACTTTAGATATAAATATCCTCAATTAGATGCTTTCAAATGAAAAAGTTGTCAACTATAAAGTTTTATAACTTTTCAAGATCTACAACTTTCGTTTAGAGTGTTTTTCCATCTGAAAATTTTTGAAAAATCTCTCTGCCGAGGGCCATAAGGTTGGCCCTCGGCAAAGACCCTCTTTGCCGAGGGCCATGACGTAGGCCCTCGGCAAAGACGCCCTCGGCAAAGAGAATTTTCAAAATACATTTTGAGGCACTAAACGAATTCAAATGAAAAAGTTGTCAACTACAAAGTTTCGTAACTTTTCGAGATCTACAACTTTCGTTTAGAGTGTTTCTCCATCCGAGACTTTTTTCAAAATTTCAAATTTCAAATTTCAAACTTAAGACGCAATTATCGGCAATTAGATGCTTTCAAATGAAAAAGTTGTCAACTACAAAGTTTCATAACTTTTTGAGATCTACAACTTTCGTTTAGAGTGTTTTTCCATCCAAGACTTTTTTTAAAATTTAAAATTTTAAATTTCAAACTTTAGATATAAATATCCTCAATTAGATGCTTTCAAATGAAAAAGTTGTCAACTATAAAGTTTTATAACTTTTCAAGATCTACAACTTTCGTTTAGAGTGTTTTTCCATCTGAAATTTTTTGAAAAATCTCTTTGCCGAGGGCCATGACGTAGGCCCTCGGCAAAGACCCTCTTTGCCGAGGGCCTACGTTATGGCCCTCGGCAAAGAGAATTTTCAAAATACATTTTGAGGCACTAAACGAATTCAAATGAAAAAGTTGTCAACTACAAAGTTTCGTAACTTTTCGAGATCTACAACTTTCGTTTAGAGTGTTTCTCCATCTGAGACTTTTTTCAAAATTTCAAATTTCAAATTTCAAACTTAAGACGCAATTATCGGCAATTAGATGCTTTCAAATGAAAAAGTTTTCAACTACAACATTTTATAACTTCTCAAGATCTACAAACTTTATTTTGATTGTTTGGTCATTTGTTCAACCGACGTGGTTGTTCTAACATATTTCACAATCCTTATATATCCTCTCTAGTAGTTTCATGAAACTTATTAGAGAGATGTAGATTTTGTGAACAACATTACTATTGATTTGTTAAATGAAGAAATGACCAATATATACTTTGTAGATCTTAAAAAGTTAAACAATTTTGTAGTAGAAAACTTTTTTATTTGAGTTAATTTAGTGTCTTAAAATATATTTTGAAAAATCTCTTTGCCGAGGGCCGTAAGGTAGGCCCTCGGCAAAGACTCTTTGCCTAGGGCCAATAGGGAGGCCCTCGGCAAAGATTTTTTTTTGCCGAGGGCCGTTTCTTTGCCGAGGGCTGGCCCTCGGCAAAGGCCTCTTTGCCGAGGGCCTGTCTTTGCCGAGGGCTCCTTCGGTCGGCCCTCGGCAAAGAGGGCCTTTGCCGAGTGCCCGATATTTGGCCCTCGGCAAAGCCGGAAGCCCTCGGCAAAGGCTGCGTTTCCGGTAGTGAAACCGGGTGTCACAATTTCATGCTGCGTGTGTAGTATTGGTCATACATGTAGGTGTGTACGGACAGGATCGATAGTAGTGAGAGTGGATTGGAAGCCATGATCTGAGTAAATGTGCCTGCATCGAGTTGATCAGACAATCGATCAGCTGGCCGCTCATCTCACGGTCATTCGATCACGGCGTCAGCAACAAACACCGAGAATCCAAGATAAGCACGGCGCTACGAGGCAAATGGCAATCGGCTCAATCCTCCTAGCAAAAGCCAAACGTCGCGGTGTCACGCACGAGACACGATAGACGAAACGAGTGCACTAGCTCAATCGCCGATCGGGAATCAATACTCGGGGACGGATAGTAATCTCTTTTTTAGAGACCACGCCTTGGCGCGTTTTTCATTAAGTAGAAAGAGTTTTGTTACAACATTGCAGGGCTAGTAACACCCTGGTTACTAAATCTACACCCAACAACCCAAACATGAACGATTACATGATTGAAGCTAGTGCTACCAGAAGGAGTCCTGAACTCCTAATCAGGCCCACTCGGCCTCCAGGCCCTCCAAGATCCAAGGCCGTGACGTCAAACCGGCCGTTGAGGAAGATCTGCGAGCACCGCTGCTTGTTCTCCGACATGTCGCCTCGAAACATGGCCTTGAGCTTCTCCTCAATGTCCGGATCGGGCTCATCTTCCTGGAGCTCGACACCCAGCTTCTTGAGAAGGACCTTCTGCGCCTGCACAGTTGCATTAGCCGCTCGTGGCTTGGCCGCGATACGCGTGCTTCGCCTGAGGGAATGGATGGACACCGGTGTCCACGAACGCCTAAGCCTAGGGCCTGCCCGGATGAGCGGCGTAGGCAACGGAAGACAGATCTCCGCCCCCAACTGCTCCTGCACGGAGGGCGGCAAGGTAGGAACCGCCGTCGCCACGCTATCCAAGGAGGGCAGCAGCCCCAGGTGGTCGTCGAAGACGTCAGCCCCAACCGCGTGAATAGCGGCAGGCGCCGGACCTTCCTTGTCGGCATCACCCTGGTTGCTGGGAACGTCCACGTGCGCCGGGGGTGGTTCATCAACCACTCCTGGCGCCTCAGCCTCCGTGAAGCTAAGCTGAACCATCCATGGCGGCGACTGGGGGTCCACCGCCGCTGCCTCAACCACAGAGGCAGCCGTCGGAGTAGACGGACACCCAACACCAGGAGACCGACACCCCATAGGGAGGCAGCAAGCTCATCAAGCATCGGGTCAATCCAATTGGTAGGCCGAACGACCTCGCATGACGCACCATCGAGCGGGTCCGACTAGGTGGAGCACCATGCGATAGTAGCAGTAGCCGCATCGATGTAGTCGGCCGCCGCGACGATGGTGATCTCTGTCGGCAGCCTGCCCCGCCGCCGCCACCGCTGACGGCGCCGGATGCCGTTGATGCCCCCCACAGCCTCTTGCGCTGCACCATCAATAGGCGCGTGCACAGGGGGTAGCGAGTTGGCACCCACCACTGCCGACGCCGCCTCGGGGCGCCTAGGCCGCCTGCAGTCCCTCGCGATGTGGCGGAAGCCGCGACAACGCAGGCAGCGCCGCGGCAGCCTGCAAGTCGCTACTCGGTGAGAGTAGGAAAGGCAGTTGAAGCATCTGCCTACCAACCCAGCCAGGATCCTTCTGGCCTGCGGGCGATGAGCCCCGGACGAGACCGCCGCGGGTTGCGTCACCCATCGGAGTTGGGGGCGGAGACCCGTCCATGATGACCAAGGCGTTGATGGGCGGGGATGTGGCCTTCCACCTGCCGTGCAGGGAGACCGTGCACCAACTTAGGGCGCGGCCGGCTACGTCTCCCCCGCTGACGCACAGGGCCCTGCCGCACGGCGTCTGCACTGCTAGCGAGAGGCTTGGACGCCGCCACCAGCCTGACTGGGCGAAGAACGGCGTCGAGGTAGCTCGCGGGGCGGCCATCCTCAGAGTCCTCGCCGTCATCGTCCGCCCAGCGCAAACTCTTCGAGCGCCCGCCGGAGCAGCAGCCTGGGTGGAAAGGCACAGCATCCGACGACAGGGCCTTGGCGTCGTGGAGGACCGAGCAGGTGGCCGTCGGACCCAAGAGCGGGACGTCGTCATCACCGTCGTCGTCATTGTCCACGTCCATGACGAGGACCTCATCCAGAGGGGGAGGAGGCGCCGCTGCTC
The DNA here is from genome assembly GCA_022457205.1 of Saccharum spontaneum. Lineage (NCBI taxonomy): Eukaryota > Viridiplantae > Streptophyta > Magnoliopsida > Poales > Poaceae > Saccharum > Saccharum spontaneum. The sequence continues at coordinate 6,636,059 of CM039606.1, read as the reverse complement.
CGGTGGGGTTGGCGGCGCGAGCCGACGCGACGTGGACTACCGGGTCGCCGGAGCGCGACGAGAGCGCCGCGCCGGACCCCGACCCGGCACCAGCGTTGGCGCTCTGCTGGGTCGCGATGACGACCGCGACGGCTAGAACCGGAGCTGCCGCAGGTGGGGATGGCTTTGCGCAACCAAGGGAAGCCGAGGGCGCAAGGGGGGGGGGATGGAGCAGGGAACTCCGGCCCCCGGAAGGAGCCCAACGGAGGCGGCGACTGGGTGCCGGCGCCAAGACCGGCGGTCGGCGCCGGCGAAGAGACAGGGGAGGGGAGGGCGGTGGGGGGCGGGAGGGTAGATGATGGGCTCGCCGGAAGAAGCCCGGCGGACGACGAGGCAAGAGGAACGGCCGGCGGTGAGGTGGCAGCTTCGAGGGTGGTGATCTCCACGGGAGCGAAGGGAGACAGGACATGGCCCCCATGGATCGACAGATCAGGCAACGGGGACCACGGATCCGAGGTTGGAGGGGTGAGGGGGGGAGCAGGATGGCCGGACGGCGAGGCGGCGGCGGCGCCGCCGTCATCGCCTGGAGGGGGTGGGTCGGGAGGGAGCGGGTCGGGAACGGTCATCCTTTCTTCGACGGATAGTCATCTGTCGCTCCGCATTTCCTCTTGGCATCTTAGCTAAGCAATAGTAGATGGGTTTGGGCCGATTGCCTCTGTGCCTTGTTATTTGTTCGTGTTCTTCAGTGTGCTGAGGGAGCTTCTTACTGATCGTGAGCTGGGCCAACAGATTGCAGTCAAAGAAACTGAAAACAAAGCCTAGATTTATAAACAATTAATATATAATGCCACAAATTTTCAGTTCAAAATAGATGGTCCAGAGACCAAGAAACAGAAAGGGGGACTAATTATTAATTCGAATTAAAGGGTAATCAGTAGTTAGATTGTCGATCACCTCTGTGCTAAAGTGTTTTTTCAGAGTGCACACTTTGATTGATGGTATGGTTGTATGAGACTGCTGGATCGAGCAACGGAGAATGGTAGTACGAGCACTTATGGACAAAGCCTGGTTAAGCAATATCTGATTATGTCACATTCCGGCATGTCATCAGACTCATCACGGCCCACTAGAATTAATTTTTTGATTAATGTTACGCACCAGGTTTCCGAGACATAATAAAAGATCTCAGTTTAACTGGCAAATGTATCAATTAATTACTCAAAAATAATACCAACTTCAGCAAAATGGCCACAAGGATATTGGGTCACAATGATAACTACGAACCATAAGCTTATTATTTACAGTTTTCTTAGACGTTTGAACCAAAAGATTGATCCGTGTTGTCAATGAAGTTTGCAGCTAAATTCCTCATTTCAGACACCTCCTATAGTAGACCCACAAAACCTGAGATATAACTGAAGATTTCAACTTGTCCTTACCACCTCGAAGGCCCCAAAACACCATTTCATGGCTTGAACCGCACTAGTACACAATTCTTTTTAGGTGTCGTTGCACTTTTCTGATTGGAGGCAGATACAATATTTGCCCACCTCCAATGTTCCCAGCGCGGCCAACGCTCAGCCGGCCAACAAATTACCCGCCTCGGTTAAAACTTAATGGACACGGTTGGCATAAGAGAGTCGTCTCCATTAATTCCACATTAACGGAGGCGGTCATTGTAACTCAACTGCCTCCGTTAACTGATTAATGGAGGCGGTTGATTTAATTCAACCGCCTCGGTTAACGGAGGTGGTCGTTTTAAGTTGCCCGCCTCCATAAATCTATTTTTGGAGGCGGGCAAACTATAAGGCCCGCCTCCAAAGAAAAGACTGAGGCCCAACAGGCCAGTCGAGGCCCGAAAACCGTCTTCGCTATAAATATAGCAAGTTAGGGTTTCTCCTTCACTTACTCTATCTCCTCCGCCTGCTCTCGTCTCCACTGGGAATCGCACGCAGCCCCTCTCCCTCTCCTCCCTCCTCAGGCCATGGGAGGCCCTCTCCCTCCTAGATCCGGCGGGTGGCGGGCCTCTCCCTCCCATCGGCGGCCGTCTCTCCCTCCGGTGGCTCAACCTCCCTTCCTCCGAGATCTGGCGGCACAGGTGGCTCGCCCTCCCTCACTTCGAGATCTTGCGGCGGCAGGGCAGGTCTCCCTCCCTCCCTCATGGATCCGGTGGCCTTTGGCGGCTCTCCCTCCCTCCCTCCGAGATCCGGCGGCGCAGGCAGCTCTCCCTGCCTCCCACGAGATCTGGCGGTGGCTCCCTCCCAGATCTGATGGCCTCCAGGCGGCGCAGCAGCGGTGCGCGGCGGCGTGGCCCTGGCTCCTTTGGCGTGGCAGCCATGGCGTGCTAGGCGTGGGACAGTGCTAGCGGCTCAAGGGCCTTGATATGGGCGGCAGCGTGGCCCCAGCTCCCTCCTCCCTCTCCTCCGGTGCGGCGGCGGTCCCCTCCTCCCTCTCCAGTGCGATGTGTGGCACCCCGGCCCCCTCGTACTCCTGGCAGTGCACGGTGGTAGATCAGTTCAACTCGTCTCCCTCTCTCTTCCTCTATTCACCTCCCTCACTCGTCCCTCTCTCCTCGTTTGCAGATCTTCGGCGATGGCGGGTCCAAATCCGGCCACCGCGAGGCCAGATCCGGTGACAGCGGGTCCACATCTGCCCACGCCAAGGGGCCTCGACGGCAGCATGGACGCGACGACGGTGGGCTCGATTGGGCTTGCCTGAGCTTTTTTTATTTTTTTAAAATGATTAACGGAGGCGCGCACCCTAGTACGCCCACCTCCATTAATGGATTAACCGAGGCGGGTAGGGCAACCGCCTCCGTTAAATCACGATTAACCGTGACCTATCGTTGGAGGCGGTTGCCCCTGCCCGCCTCTATTAACCAAAAAATGACCGCCTCCACTAAAATTTATGTACTAGTGCCAGCAGTAATAGCTGTTCTACAAAAAAAATTATAACTTTATGAAATCAGATTAAGATAAACATTCAATCAAAATTGTAGAGTTTAAAGAGTTCTGAAAGCTGCCCCCAGGAGATAAGTAGTACAGGCTAGGCATGGTAGACACTAGGAAGCGAAGTTCAAGGCTAACCATTCGTGGATGCTGTATGCTGATGTTTAGGTGGGTCTTGCCATGACACTGCACAGCGAGAGATTCTCGAGGAGGAGGCTCAACTCATGCAAGATCGTTCGGGCTTTCTTGTGAAACTTGTGCAATGACTCTATGCATGTCCCCGTTGGCCTTCACCTTTCACTACTGGAAACTTGAAATTCCCTGACCAACGTTAAGCAAAACTGGAATTACCCTGTCGAGCTAGCCCTGACAGTATTTTTATTTTCCCTGACGGTTTGACGATATTTTTATTTTTTATGACGATACGTACATTTTCATGACGATATTTTTATTTTCCCTGACGGTAGTGCACCGCAAGGGAATTTCAAGTTTCCAGTAGTGTTTCTAGTCATCTTGAACACTCCATGGGTTATATAAAAAAAGTGAATACGACCATATTGTTGTTGAGTAGTACAGTCACCAGCTCAATCAAGTCCGTCTCTATACATGATATTAAAGAGCGAAAATTTCCCTCCCCACCGTCTCTCACCTAAGCGAGTGCTGAAGCATTTACAGTTTCTTCCTCCGTCATGCACCGAACCAGTGAAAAACTGTCCAAAAACCATGTGACCATGTCTGATCTCTGAACCGGAAACAGCTTGCAGGCGTGCTGAGTGCTCAGCGGTGGGAAAAAACTGGAAAACAACATAACGTGACAAAACAGTTGATCGAAATAAAAAACCCAATAAAATCATAAGCATATGACAGTGGTGGCCAATCTCTCTCTCTCTCTCTCTCTCTCTCTCTCTCTATATATATATATATATATATATATATATATATATATATATATATATATATATATATATATATATATATATATATATATATATATATATATATATATATATATATATACACACACACACGAACCACGTAACGCACCTGGTGTCTGGTAGATATACTCCAGAGCGGATACAAAATCATGGGCTCAATGTTGAGATCACGGTCCACAGCAGCCCATGAAACCATACATTTTTATTACAAATAATTATACCAATGAACAAATGTTATACCACTACTGGGATAAGTTTTCTTATAAAACGCTTAGGGGCCGTTTGAATCTTTTCATTTTGGAGGAATTGAAATCTACGTAATGGATTATGCTATTGGCTTGGAGTTTGATATTCTATAACATTCTCAAGCTCACAAATAAGCCTATCTCAAATTCACAGGGTATGAGATGGAAATGGATTCTATAGATCACTATGTTATAATTCTATTCTTCAATTTATAGCACACTCTTCAACTCATTTCTTTACAATAGAAATGCAACATATAAGTATGTCCCTTGTATGCCTAACAATAAACATACAAATATATTCCATATATAACTATATTAGCTTAATTAATCTATGTCTAAATTATAATTATTAGAATGAATTCAATTCCAAGGATTCAAACTGGCCCTAATAAGATTGCATTGTGCCTACATTCTTTTTTCTCCACAACCTTCTATGTTTTGAACTCCAATTAATAATTCTTTTGAACAAATATTTCGTATTCAGAGGATAAATCTGCTTTCTTGCTGTGGTTAGTTAATTGTAGAACGGTATTTTTACCCAAGGAACCTGGCATAATCGTGAAAGAAACATCATGAACTCAGTTGGGTACGCCAATGTACTGTGAAAACTTGTGTACATATGACTCAAAAGTGCTCCAGATTCAGGAATACACAAATAAGAAGCACTTGGACTCGACCAACTTGGCATAATCCTGAAAGAAACATCGTGCTAGTTATTTTTGTTCATGCTGTATGTTTAAGATTACCTCCAAATATTCATGTTATTTGTTCTTGTATACTCCACTGAAGCCGGGTTTATTAACAAAAAAAAGTGCGGGTTTCCTATTGTGTATGCCAGAGTATTTATGAACGAGAAGACTTTGTTTCCATATCAGTTTAATCCATCGATCTGGATTAAAATCCTTGGCTGTATTTTCGTGGAACACATATACGTCTTTTAATAAGGATGACATATATATAACCCTGAGTACAAGCTAGGGCCCTACGAGTACTGCACAACTTCTGTAAGATTTATAAAACATACTTACACTGTGTGTCCTTCCCATTTTAATAAATCCAATGTATTAAATATGTCACAAGCTTGTCATCTGCCACAGAACCTGGATAATCAATTTGGGAGTTCAGTGTCATCGAGTACAGCTAGCTTCCACTAGTTCTATAAGTATGTATAAGATGGGCACCTCATAACTAAAGGCAAAAAAAGCTTGTGCAGAATTGAGTTCTTGATCACTTGTAGCCAAGAAGAATGAGGCTGCTCTTAGCAGTCGATATAGAGACTTGGAATGGTAGGCACTAGGAAACCACACCTACCTGTGGGATGGCGGTTTCGTCAGCCCATCGAGCATCTAACGAAATAAGGCAAGTAGATGGTGTGTTGTTCACCACATAAACCATCGAAAGCTTCTTGTAATTTTCTTCCTTCCAAACCCCCAAGCGTACAGGAGAATGGTGGAGCTCACGGCTGTCTTGAGTTTATCTTTGGCTTTTGCTAAGGATAGTCATCAGTAATATATGCGCAGATTTGCTCTGCCTCCATCTAAGCAATCTGTGGGCAGATCAGCCAAATGGCCACTGCAGCCCAGACCTGTTTGGTGGAACTACAATTGCTAGCATTTGGAACCCTGTCTCCACTATATGTTTGCACAACGGAGGTAAATTTTGTTTGGTCATCCTCTCCATGACATGCATTAGTCCATGACGTGCATTAGTCGTTTACTGCAAGCAGCAGCTTGCCAGACATGTCAGTCTCATCCAAACAAATTACAAGCAAACACAACTAGAGTTTAAATTGTCACAAGGTTCTCAAATTGTCTCTGAAAAGGACAAAGGTACACATACGACTATTCATTAGCGGCAAATAAAAACACTACGTTGCAATTATTTCAAGCAATTTGCTTGTCGGACTGTCCAAACACTATGTTTTCACCTCTATCCATGTGTCTCAAGAATCCCATCATTGCATCCATTTGTTGCTTGTCTGACAGTCCAAAAGAAATTCTTTCCGTTGCTTGTTTCCATCTCTCTTGTCTAACTGTTCCAACTTCCAAGACACATTTGGAATGTTGTGAGTTGTTAGCACCAATATACTGGTTGCGAGGGGCAAACCTTACTACCGCAGATCCTCTTGCTAGCTAGCCCAAGGTTCTTTGACTATTGCCCTCTGATTTTTTACTTAACAAAACGATCATAGCATGGTTAACAAAAAAAAAACCTTAATTTAGGTTTGGTTCAAGAGTTGAAGTTAGATGCAGGATACATAGTTTTGCAGATGGCAAGTTAGTTTGTAATGTAATGAATTTTCAGTAGCAAGGGAATCGAGGTCTTTTCATCATGGGTCCAGGCGTACAGCAACATGCAGCACCTCAACTTTTTCTCTGCAGAAGGGCTCTAGAATGTCTATCTGTGATTTTAAGTGATGCTTCACTATCTGTTTCCATTGTCGCAGTTTGCGAATTATCAATTTTACAAGGCCGGATTGTGACAATGCACTATTGAGGCAGGCGTTTTAGGTTAATGCAAACCTCTTTGCCCGCCTCAATTAATTAACCTATTAATGGAGGCGGGTGCCGTAGAAGGTCTGCCTCGGTTAGTCGATAGAAAAACAACAAAAAATCCATGAGCCCGCCGGCGAGCCCATTTCTAAGCCCACTATGAGCCTGTTCCCAGCCCACAAGCCAGATCCTCCGGGAGGTGCCACCATTGGGAGGAGGTGGCGCTAGGAGGAACCGCCCACGCACCGTCGTGGTGGTAAAAGGGGCGTGGATCTGCCGAGAGGAGCCACCATCGAGAGGGGGTGGTGCCCCGCGCCGCCATGGTAGGGAAGGGGCGTGGATCTGCCGCCGTCGGGGTTGAGAAGGGGCGCGGATCTGCCGGGAGTAGCCGCCACCTTCCTGATGATATCTGAGGTGTAGGTGGAGGTGGTAGTGCCAAGATCAGCCTTCCGTGCCGCTACCCACCGGATTCGGCATCCCAGTGCTACCGCCAAGGGTCCCCATCGGATCCGGTCTCCTTGCGCCGCCCCTGCTGGATCCGGCCTGCCAGTGCCGCGGTTGAGGGCCCAGGAGGGAGGGGATTGGGAGGGAGAGAGAGGGGCATCGGCTGTGGGAGAGTGGAACGAGAGAGAGTGAGAGAGAGGGCATTGTCGGCTTCGAGTGCGTGGTGAGAGAAATGAACTGAGAAGAGAAGAAACCCTAAGTCTAGCTTATATATATGAGCGCAGTAGAAGAATAAATATGGGCTTGGCCTGGGCTTGGAGCTAGGCCAGTATTTTCGGAGGCCGGTCTTATAGTGTGCCTGCCTCCGAAAATGGATTTTTACGGAGGCGGATGCCTTAAGATGACCGCCTCCGAAAATAGACCCTTTTTTGAGGCGGTTGTCTTAAAACGACTGCCTCGGTAAATCCATTTTCAGAGCTAGGCATTTAACAACCGCCTCGGTAATTAAAACGACCACCTCCATAAATTGATTTTGCGAGGCGGTCTTTTTTTGGTTCCTCAGTAAATAAAACAACTGCCTTTGTTAATCGTCGAGCATTTTCTGAGGCGGTTGGATTTTGTGACCGTCTCGGTTAATGTTTGGGTAGTGTCTCATAAAATCATTTTTGTAGTAGGGATGGAAGAGGTCTTAGCTTCGTATGTAATACATGCAAAATATAGTTGGGCATGCCTATGTACTGTAAAAATCAACCTTTTTTCTGATTAGGTATGTACACCGCTCAATAGTGCTCCCAACTCCCCACTCCCCAATCCCCAGGTTATGGAAAGCAATAATAGCTAGCAGGCACTTGAAAGACATATCATGCAGTAGCAGAGTTATATTGTCCATGACTGTTACTGATACCTTTGAATTAACTTTTTTCATCTGTGCTCTATCACTACTGGAAATCGAAATATCACTAACGGTTACCATAGAATTATATTTTTTATGTTACCTCCAAATGTTGAAGTTATGTTTCCACCTAATGATCACATCCTGTCTTTTGTAGAGTATTTGTAAACGAGAAAACTAGTTTCCACATCAATTTATCCACCAATGTGGACATTAAACTGTAGCTGTAATTCGGTCGAATAAAGACTTTAATGCACAAGTAAACCTGAGATTTAATTGTGAGAGTATGAGTCTGGGCTTAATAATTATGACGTCAACAACCTTTCATCAGATTAAATATTGATAAAACGTACAACCATTAATGAGGCCTTCCCATTTCAGATAAATCTGAGGCATTAAATATCTTACCATTTTATTATGTCACATTACCTTGGCCATCATCTACTTGTATGTTTCTGTGAATATATATTCCAGGGCATCCCAAAGCTAGCTCAAATTCACACTGAAATATCGTCCACAAAATAGTTATAGTGCGTATGTATATAGACCGTCATGAATGGGGCTGTTCTCTTGAGATACACACTTTGGCATGGCAGGCACCAGGAATCTAAGTTCAAGAACATCTACGCACAGGGAGTCTTTTTTGGTCGGACCTGCAAATAATTACACGTTGGCATGGTCTTTGACCGGACCACAGGCCGCGGCAAGCTCATGTTCGTCTGTAGAACCCAACGATGCCTCCGCTGACGTGAGGGCTTCCGCCACAGACGACGCGTGAATGGTCAAGACCTGATGCTGGAAGCCTGGAACGGTATCTGGCCCTAGCATTCAGCATCCGGCCTTGGCATTCAGAATCCAGTAGCGCTCCAAAGTCTCCGAAGCGCCAACCTCTTGCAGGGGCTCTCCCATGGGTGCCTTGGCGGATCTTCCCCAAGAGGCTCACCCCACGGGAGGATTTCCCACCAGCGGCTCTACCATGAACAGATCTCCTTCCAGCGGCTCTCCCATGGTCAGTGTGGGACAAGTCTCCCACGTGGGTGGTCTCCAACTGGAGGTGGCAATCATTGGAGGAGCCTATCACGAACATTAGTCCATCCCCCCCTCTCTAACACTTCTGGATTTGATTCGATTTTGTGGTACCAATCTCACCGTCTTGAGCAAGAGCAAAGTCAGATCCCCATCGTCCTGTCCTGTGACGTCTCCCATGCGACCAATGTTGCCCTGCTGGGCAAAAAAGGATCCTTCCTTCAGCGGCAGCACGCAGGTTCCCTCTTCCCTTTATTTAGTAGCAGCACTAGCTCAAGTCCAATCCCCCCTTTCCGGTGGAGGCCCTTTATTAGTAACAGCCAAGCTAGTCCATCCACAAGCAATGTAGTCCATTTCCTCGAAGCTAGTCCATCGTTGAGGCCAGTTTTCAATATTTTTTCCTCGAAGCTAGTCCATCGTAAGCAATGTAGTCCATTTCCTCGAAGCTAGTCCATCGTTGAGGCCAGTTTTCAATATTTTTTTTAGGTAATGGAAGAATAATAATATCTTGCTCCATCCTGTAAAGAAAAGGAATGAAGCCCCTAATTTCATCAGTCACACCATAATGAGGAGACAGTCTAGTATGTTTGGAATGACAACTATTATATGATCGGTGGAATGAATGGCAGCTGCGCGTCCTAGCTCTGGGCAGCCTCTGCGCTCAATACCACCTCGTGTTTCTCGGCAGGAAGCGTAAGTCTCGTATCCCTGCAGCCTGGTGGAGATTCTCAATCTGGTTCTTGTACCTGGCGACCAACGCTTTGGCAATATATGCCCTCGCTGCACTCCTCAATCACCGAAACAGGCTGCATTGCAATCCCACGTCGCAATCGCACTCGCATGGTGACAAGCATCTGGAGATGTTTTGGGCACCTATCCTGTTGATGCACATAGGAGGACAGGTCATCATCACCGCCTAGAACATCGAAGATAATGAGCTGTGGAAGCCGCTGTCGTTACCGTGGTGGCCCAGGTGGGGAATGAATCCTTCATCTGCAGCATGCTTTTTAAGTTTGTAAACCTAGCAAATACAGGAGCTTCTGCTTGGTGCTGTTTCAGGATTTTAGCATCATTGACATTGCCAGCATGCCAATTCATGTTGTTGCTCAAGTGCAATTCTAGATTTCAATTGTCATGAATAATCCTCATCCCACTCAACATGTGTCAGGTCGCGGTGGCCCTTTATGTGTTGTTCATCAAGGCATGGTCATCAAGCAGTAAGAGGATATCTGCTGCAGCAATTTGTATTGTCATACTGGCCACTATCAGGTGCCTGGAGAAGCCCTGGGCTTTCAGAAGAGCCAGCTTCAACAACCTGATTACCTCCTTCGACCGCGCTTCAAGGACGACACCATCACTCGAGGATCAGATGTGAGTCTACAAACTTACATATGAGAAGCAAGGAACATTGTTCAGGAGAACAATTTCCAACTCTCCATCACCAAAGTACATGGCAACCTATTCGTGGACCTGCCATACCCTTATCAAGAACGCCTAGATCACCTTCGATCCTTTTGGCTGCTTGATGAAGGCGTGTTTTATTGTTCCATAGAACAGGGGCTCTCAAACATGTTCAATTGTCTCTACACCAAAGATGTTCAGGGGTTTCTGTCACATTCTTTCTTTGGGACCATATTTGTGGCAGCTGTATGCTATGCCCTCCCTGGTTGGCCCACTACCTATCATAAGCTGCTTGAGGAAGGTTACAGCAAGAGCTATGTCCTCATCACGTCTGTTCTGCTGTATGGTACTCTTTTTCTGGACATTTGTCACAGCATCACAACAGCACGTCTGCTCACAAGTTGGTGCTTGGAGCCCTATGACTCCAGCTCCATCAGTTCCCTTACTGAATTAATCAGAAGCAGTGTGAAGACATGGTGGACAGACCGCGTAACAAACAGACTCCGACAGCTACAGGAAGGTGAATGATGCCAATGGCCATTGGACACTTGAGTGTGAGGGGTGCAAGCAAATGCTGGAATGGAGCCTGGAGAATCCATTCGATGAGAACATCCTCATCTGGCATGTGGCCACAGATTTCTGTCTACACCATGCCATGGACGCACCTGATGATGCGCATTGTGTCAGTAGGAGTCCATGCAGAGAAATCTCCAATTACATGATGCACCTGCTATTTGCTAATCCTGAGATGCTGATGCCAGGCAGCAGGAAGAATCTACTTACGGCTGCCAACAAGGAACTTGATGACATGTTCAAGGACAAGGATCCACCAGAGGATGGAGAGCAAGTTATGCAGGCAATCATTGACAAGGTGAGGGCGAGGTCTGGAAGAGGTTTTGTTGACTATGCTTGGTCACTTGCTCAAGGCTTGATGGGTTTAGATAGCGACAAGAAGATGTGGAGGGTGATCCAAGGTGTGTGGGTTGAGATGCTGTGCTTTTCTGCCAGTAGGAGCCGAGGGTACTTGCACGCCAAGAGCCTTGGCTCCGGTGGCGAGTTTCTCTCCTACATCTGGCTCCTGTGGGCGCGTGCAGGGATGGAGACATTCTCGGAGAGGCTCCAGAGGAGGCCGCATCATCGGAGCCGAGGAGATGATGAACCCTGTTGAGGCAGAGAATGCTTCTGCCAGTTCATCGGCTTCGAATGGAAAGGAACCTGCAAGGAAGAAGAGGATGATGCGGTTCCATCGACTTCTCAGAGCATGGGCCCTGTGAAGGAAGAGGATAATGCTGCCAGTGCTGCGTCATCTTCCAAAGGCAAGGTGACTGTAATGGAAGAAGATGATGCTGATACCAATCAATTGGCTTCCCAATGTGGCACTGCTTGTGAGATCGAAATTGTTGTTGACTCACCGCCGAAACATGAGCTCCACATTCCACTCTCCACACTAGCTAATGGCACCTTGTTCCAGTACACTTGTCAGATGCTTTTCCTCACCACCCTTGTTGTAGTAGTCAGATCTTAAAGTTATGTGATATCTATTCTGCTTTGATGTTCACATTGTACACACTTGTCCATGCATATACATGTTCTGATCATTCTGTTAAGGCATGCCTTCTGTTAAAGATTTCAATAGTTAAATGTGCAGTTTCAGGTTTGGAACCCAAAACTTTTATGTTACTAGTTGCAAATATCAATGAATGTGAATTCGTCAACAATCTGAGAGGGGAAAAACACGAGAAGTGGGCATTCGAGGTCAAGGATCATCTAAAGTTGCAAAAGAGAGATAGTAGGGTTGAACTTGGAAGGCAAGGGCTGGCCAGGGTGATGGATGTACATACCGTGTGAGGTTCCATTCCAGTGCCAGGATCTGCTCAGGGAACATGCCAAAGACTCCTTGATCCTGGCTTGTGGCAACTGCTGCCAAGTGGTGCCCACATCTTGTTGAGGAGAGAATTCCCTATGTGACACTAGAGGATAGAGTAATTCTATCTATAGCCCTGAAAGATAAATCATTGTCCTATTGGTTTGGTGGTGATGTGGCATATTTTCCCCTTTTATCAAACTTGGCTCTCCTTTGGTTCCACTTGGATTCCGTCACAAATATTTTGACCTTGTTTCACTTTGTATCATTATATGGTAGACAGGATGCAGTACAAGCAGACTTTGTTTCAGATCAATGGAAGAATGGAAAGGCGTGCAGAAAAAGCCCATGATTTTCACCAATTTCATAAATACAAACACTGAAAGAATAGTCATCTTCTATAGTGACAGGATTTTCCAAGTAATTACTCTAATAAATGCTGCTACTTCAGAGATTACAGATATGGCACTTCTTTAATCAGGGGAACACAAAAAAGAGAGAACAAGGGGACAGCTAGAGATACGCAAACAATAATCTCAGCATACCATACTTGTTCATGCAAGGAAACTGACACTGAAGCCGACACTGAAACACTGGATGCCACCTTTCAGTTGTGGTGCCGCAGGTGTTTGTGATCTTCATTGAGGCTGTTGAAGCGTTAGATCTCAACCTGGCTTCTTGTGACCATGTCATCTAGGATCTCCGCACTCTCTGTGCGTCACAAATTCCCAATGTGACAGCGATCGATATCTTGCTGAAATACATGGCATTTAGTAAGTCCAAAATTACCATGTTGACGAGCAAAGACTACTGTATTTTTCAGGATAGATTCAAGTATTTTTGAACTCACCGCAGCAAGGCCGAAGGTATAGCCGGTGTTCCTTCAGCAGCCCGGCCTCAGGCCCCGGCGCGTCATATGCATCGCACCGGCCACGGGGTATCGGCCCGGCCGGCGGCGGCCTCGCAGGGAGTCGACACCGGTCGCCCTGTTCGCCTTGCCTTCAGCCAATCCCTGCCCCGCCCGCCTCTGCGAAGATGCGCTCAACGGAGTAGACGACCACCGTGCACCGGATTCATCGAGGCAGGTTCTCCCCTGCGCGCAGCCGTCGCCCGCCACCGCCGCCGCCGCCGCTGCCGCTGCCGTCTCCCCTGTTGGCCTTGCCTGCAGCCTTGGAGTCGTGGACCAGCAGCGCAGCCTGTTTCGGTCCCACACAGGAGAAAAGGGTATTTTCGTCCTTGAATTGAATGAAAGCCAGGCCTTGTTTACTTTCCCGAATCGGCAGCGCCGAGTCTGCACAGTAAAACACTGTAGCACTGTAGCATTTTTTGTTTTTATTTGCTAATAATTGTCTAAATATTGATTAATTAGGCTCAAAATGTTCGTCTTGCAAAGTATAACAAAACTGTGCAATTAGTTTTTTATTTCATCTATATTTAGTACTCTATATATGTGCCGATATTTTAATGTGATGGGAAATCTTTTTTTTGCATAGTGAAATTTGGGGGTGAATTTGGGTATCTAAACAAGGCCCTAACGGAAGTAACTGTAGGAGTTTAAGTAGAACTCCGTGCATTGCAACGGGAGAAATAAAGGTATCAAATGTTTGACTTGTTCGCTTCAGCTTGCTACATAGCTACAACGGTACTATTTATGTGTTGATAGAGTTAGATATCATGACTGAGATTTCTCAATTTCCACATGTTAGCCCATGTTGAGATTTGTAACGTTATTAGAGATTTACACCGGTATATGCGGATAGCTTGGATCAATTGATTCATGTAATAATAATAATTTTTTCCTAATAATTTAGATCGACAAATTAAGGATGGACATATTTATATTTATTTATTAGGCAATGGTAAAAATAGAGCTACATTTAAAAAATAAAAAAATCATGATAAGAGTGGCATGGGGACGCCACAGTCCTGCAGCAGGGGCAGCGAGACATGAACTAAGGAACATCTCCGAACGAACTGGACGAAAAAAGGGAGATAAATGAGAAGGAAAGGAGAAAAAGAATGTGAACAGAAAACGGTTTATTCGGCCTTTTGGCGTGCTGAATGCCAGCATGGGCTTTAACTCTAGCTACTTGGGCTTGGGCCGCACAAGCACCCTGGTCTACGATGCCCCGCAGGCCCACGTAGCTATCTACTCGATCTGAACCATTGGTGCCAATCCGACGTATGAGAGCGCTCCTGGCAGGAACAAAACAACCAGCCGCCGCTGTCCAAAAAAACCCTAGCTTCACTTTCTCTTCTTCCTCCGTCTTTCTTGCGTCGTGCAGCCGAGAGAGCAGAGTGGACGAGCAAGTGGTGCCGATGTTGGAACATGCGGAGCCGAGCTGAGGGGTGCCATCGACAGGAGCGCGCATGGCAGGCTAACCCGCGCCGCTGCCAGGCCGCTCGCCGGAGCTCGCGTGCAGCGGTGGCCACGCGCGGCTCCGTCGAGCCGCCCTGCAGTGGCGCTCAGGCATCCAAGCGGTCTCGAGCGGCGAACTCCAGAGCCCCGGCAGCCACGTGGCCCGCGTCCCTGGTGGCTGCACGCGTGGCTCCGTCGAGCCGCCCTGTAGTGGCGCTCAGGCATCCCGGCGGTCACGAGTGGCGAGCCCAGGTGCCTTGGCGGCCGCATGGCCTGCGTCCCTGGTGGCCGCACGCCTCCACGTTGTGGTGTGCAGCCGCCATCGCGTTGGCAACTTGGGAATGCGCGTGCGACCTCTTGCGCGCACCCAACGTGCTCTTCCCCCGACGCGACCCTGATGCGCGCTCGAAATTTTGTATCCCTTTGTCTCCTTTTGATTTGGTTTGACCTGATTTATATAGTTACCTAATCTTATTCTCGTCGATAAGGATTCCTATTCCTGTTTTTGTTTACCTCATCCAATTCCGATGGGAGAGGGTTCACGCCTACGGAACGGAAGAGAACGTTGTTTTATCGATTCAAGCGTTAAGCACGACGAGAAATACAATGAGATAATTGTGATTTAGAGCTCTTTTTCGATTCAATTTGGATGTTTGGTCAATTTCTTCTTTCCTTCTCTTTGCCCAACGCTGTGTGTCCTGCCCCGAACGGAAGGATCTGTGACGTGCCCTGTACCGAAATCTCCAACGTTTATATGGATTCCAGAGTTCTTTTTTTGATACGGCAATAGAACTGATGAAAAAAAAAGAATGCAGGAGGGGAAAGGCCAGACCAAAAAAGGCCGGCCAAAGAATCCGAGGAAATTTTGCCGGATTTGGACTCGGATTGGATTGATTGTAAGAGTTCAATTTGGGGAGGAGTTTATTTTATTTCCGTTTATATTCCATTGCGTCTGAGGCTATTTTTTAGTCCGGTCTCCACCTTATAAGTAGCCAGACCAAAAACAATGCAGACCAAAAAAAACGGCGGAAATTCGGCAGACAGAAGAAAAGCAGAAACGGCAGACAGAAAAAGGGCGGAAACAAAAAAAAAACTACAGAAATTTTCCCTTTTAAATATTAGGTATAGATATACTCCTGGTTTCTAAATAATTTTTAAATTTCTAGGGCCCCTTTAGATTATAGGAAAAACAAAGGGAAAATATAGGATTTCTATTCCAATGGATGGAGGTACTGTAGATATAGGAAACTACCCTTTGTCTTCGATTTCATAGGAAAACCATACGAAAAAAACATCCACACTAACCTCATTGTTTCTTATTCTTTTGTTTTTTTTTGGTTCATCCAAACACCTATTCCTACAAAATTTCTATGTTTTTCATCCCTCAGCTTTACATATGCATTCCTATCATATTCCCGTATTTTTCGTATTCCATCATTTTTTTTAATCCTGCATTCCAAAGGGTCTGAGTTCTCTTAAGTTTCCAACAAAATTTATAGAGAGGACAACCAAGATATAAAATTACTATAATTAACTACAAAAGAAAAACACATTTTTTGAAGTGTGCTTATTTGCCGTTGATACCCTTTTTTTCTTTGAATTCAGTTAAATTAAAAAATTGACTTAGTACGACTCTAGAATTTGTTCATTTAAGAACAAAGAGAGTAGAGGAAATTCTTTACATGGCAATGAAAATTACACCCATCTCTAATATGCCATAAAAACTAAATTTCCCTTCAATGCCACTAATTCATAACTTTAGTCCATCCCATGCCACTGTTATCAGATCAGTGTGAGAATGCTCTTAAGTGACAATGAAAATGATAATTTTTCTCCATTTGGTTAAACAAACTTTTACCTAGTTCCATTAAAGAAACTTAGACTATGTTTGGATCAACTTCTGAAAAAAGGTTCTGATGTAAAAAAAAAAGCAAAAATAACAACCAAACAGGTTTAATCTGAACCTACTTTTCTAGAAGTAGCCACTTTCTGCTTTTCACTTTTCAAACAGGTGGAAATAGAGAGATATTTCTCAAAGCTATTTCAATGGAGATAGAGGGGGAACGAGATCCTCTAAAATCCGACTTAGCGATGCCTCTCTGCAATCAACGCATCTAGCTCGTCCGTGATGGAGCACATTATAGTGCAACGGGTCATGCGACGCCCCTCCCTCGCGGCCTCTTCTTTTTTACTCACTAGCACCCCTCCTCCATTGCCCCCTCGCCCGCCCTCCACCACCGGCAGCCAGCAGCTCTCGCCGCCTCACCGCGCCGCCCACCTCCCGTCCCCACCCCTGAACCCCACCCTCCCCACTTATAGGGCACCGATGAGCTCCTCCACAATGCCCTCGCCGGTGTCGTCCTCACCCCGGCCCCTGCCCCCAGCTTCCACCGGCGGCTCCCGCCATCTCGTGACACCACATGCCTCCTGCCCTGCCCCTTGAACCAACCCACCCCTAATCATAGGGCAACTCGGCGGCGAGCTCTCCCGCAACGCCGCCACCGCAAGCCCCACCTAGCAGTCTCCCACCACTCTAGCAGGTGGCGCCCCCTCTGCCCCGCCCCGCCATTGTCTTGCCCGCCTCCACCGCCATGTCACGCCCCCCTCAAAACTTTCTTCTAGAGCCACTGCCAGGGAATAGATCCCTAATGCAGAACCCTAGCCGTTGTCTTCTTCTTCTTTCTCTCTAATGGGGCGCATGTGTGGGACGGCCTGCGTCATGTGCACGGCGCAGAGCATGACCGGTCATCTAATAAATTTTTCGATCCGCGATGACCCAATGGTGTCAGATATATGGGACCAAGATACCTCACCGCCTGTATTCTGGCCCAAGCCTGACAACTG
This sequence comes from Saccharum spontaneum, assembly GCA_022457205.1. NCBI lineage: Eukaryota > Viridiplantae > Streptophyta > Magnoliopsida > Poales > Poaceae > Saccharum > Saccharum spontaneum. The sequence goes on along the minus strand of CM039606.1, from coordinate 6,618,627 downwards.
GGCCAAAGATGATGAGGAATGATGCTCAGATACACCGGGTGCATCAGCATTCATGGTGATCAAGTTATCAAGTGTAGATAGATGGCATTCCGATATCCAGGGGATATGATCGAATGATCTGTTGTACTTTCTATATATAACAAACTAGGAAACACATTTGTTAACCGATCGGATTCTCTGTAACCCTACCCCCAAACTATGTAAGGATGGGTAGGGATTCCCCAATCGGCATACTATTACTTCCATTCTAGTGCATAGCTCATATCAACACAGAGCATACGAACAAAAGATAGCTATACCCCAAACTGGACGTAGGATACTACCTACCTGAACCAGTGTAAACCTCGTGTACTACCCATCTGATGAATCTCTGTGCATGAATCCGTTGATCCGTATTGCCAGAGTAAATATTTCCGATGAGCTCACGAAACTCACCTTGCAGGAAGCACGTGTCTCTCACGGAAGCTACAGTGGCCCATCCAAAAGTTCACGACATTGCACGTATGAACAAGCTCATCATGTGCGAGTCGGTCATTCCCCTCTGGCCTCCGCCGCTGTCTTCTTTGTCCATGACCTCGTGAACTCGTGTGTTGGGCTCCTTGTTTCCTCAACAGCCATAATACAACGCAATTTACAAAATATAATACTTCCATTCAAAATGCAACAGCTTAAATATGCTCGACAGCCTCGATGCAACCTCTACAGACTGCGGCTAGAGCTTTTGCACGGCGGGAGGTCCAGCTCGACCATAGTGGATCGGACGTGAGCATCTCACCAGCGAGCAGAGCTCGAGCACCTATGGGTAGGCAAACATCCGGCTGCTGCGCGGGCGAAGAACTCCCTTGAGGCACCTAGACAGGTGGTTGGCAAGGCAGGAAACCAATCCACTGCCTCGAGACACATGCACGCATGCGCCAAATTAGATTAGTTTCAATCTTGCGCGGCGGGAGTTACCTGCACACGCGCAGGTGCGCAGGTGCTCGCGGACGCAAACCATCCAGCCGCATCTCCATCGCTCAGACGCATAGAAGAACTTGTTAATTAATTTTTTTTTAATTTGTGTACATTCAGACGCATAGAAGATAGATTATTATATAAGTTTTAGTGGCATTGAAGGCACTTTCACAAGAAATTAAATGTTAAAGGCGCCGAAACGTAGCCACCGTCATAAGCAGCCGAGGAACATCTGTAAGATCAGCTAGCGTCAGCATGATTTGGGCAATTGGTTAGGCCTGGCCTTGCCTGCTGTCACACCCATTTATCGACCAAATGTAATGCTTACCCTAATGTGCGTCCAGAGATCAATCACACATAAGTTCACAAATTATAACGAAAATATCATCACAAATGTTATTACATCACGATATTTAAAATATAGTCTTAACACAAATGTAGCGGAAGTGTAAATAAATATCTCTCGTGGTAGCTCCAGTCACAGGTACATTGACTGGTTGACAGCAAGACTAGTAATCTTCAGGGAAGTAGGCGTAGTAGTCACTATTACCTCTATCTGTTACCCATCTGGAATTTTTATCCAAGTAAGAAAGATAAATAAGCGTAAGTACATCTCGTACTCAACAAGTGTAACATGGGGTTCATGAGGCTCAAAAAGGCATAACATTGGTTTATCAGCATGTAGCTTTTAGTTAACATAATTTTAGTATAACAATAGCATCAAAATGTCTCAATGTAAACAATAAACATATGATCCATGTGAAATGATTAATGAATAGCAAAAACATAACCATAAACAATTATCAACTATTCCATAAGGGTCCAAGGCCACTCGTGACCGTGAGCACGGCTATTATAACAGTTTTACACTCTGCAGAGGTTGTACACTTTCACTGTGAGTCGTGTTACCCAAATGCCCGGGTTAATTACTCCCAAAACACTATCAAGGTGAGCAGGCAGGGTAAACACTATGAAGTCTTTCGAAGGTTCGTCTAACAAGTTAGGGCCACTAGATTCACTCGGTAAACAGATGTAGAGCCCCCCTTTCCAAATAGCACAATAACCCACAGCCTATACACATAAGGACAGAGGCCGCACTATACCCGATTCGTCAAGCCGTTCTTACGCCAAAAAGGTTACCTCTAACAAGCTAGAAAATGTCCTTCTATATGACTAAAGCCAGAGCCATATAGCCCCCACAGTTGTACTGTAAATCCCGAATTGTCGCTTATAGATGAGTCCTTATGGAGAGCAATTAGAGCATCAAAAGTAACCCCCATGCTCTAATCCCCTTTAAACATTAATCAAAATCATCTTTTAACGTTTGTTGCATATTCCTCTAATCAATTTACATGATCATAGTCCATGTTTAAGCACTAGCCATACTACTCAATGCATCGCAATAGGTACCAAGGTGTAGGATCAATCACTAAGTCATCCTTAACAAGGAATAAATGCATAATGATATTAATTGCATAAGGTGAATAGGACAACAAGGATAATCCCATGCTATACTTGCCTTGCTCAAACTGGTTCTGAAGATCTTGCTCGTAGTAAGGCTCTTGATCTCCAACGAATTGCTCACCGTCTATACTCGATCAACCAATATCAACAACACACATCCAGAGGCAATCATGCATAGACAAACAAGACTATAATTAGAACAATACACCAACAGTAAGAAAATAAGATAAAAAGTCTTTAAAATGAATCTACAACTCGCTAGAATCACACAGACGCGAAGATCACGAAAAACGGAACTAAAACGACAAAGTTACGAATTTCCAAAGATTTCCTATAGAAAAATAAATACTTTAATTAAAACTCAAAAATAAATTAATCCAAACCTACTGTACAGTTGTATAGTTACATAGAGTTCGCAAATATGAATCTAACGAAATTTGAATGGATCAAATCGGAGTTAAAACGAAGATTCTACGACTAAAACAAATTGAATGGCAAAACTGTAAATATCAGAAAGCGTATTTTTCTTTTTCCGAAACGAATTACGTTTTCAATTAACCAAAGCGTATTTTTTTGGTTTACGCTTTGGACCACGGGTTATAAACTCAAAAACATCAGGGTCTCTTTTGCAAGATTACCAGCGAACCGGTACCATTAAATAAGATCCGTCCGATTCAAAACGAACGGAAGAGATTGAAACGGGGGTGAGAGAAAGAGAACGGCCGGCGGCCACAGTAATCCCGACGGCGGCGCCTTGGCCGGATGGAGCCCGAGCTCGCCGGAGCTAGTGAAGACGACCATCCCGAGCACCACTCGCCAAACCGAAAGCACCAAAAGAAAGAGCGTATCCTCGCGACCTTACCCCACGCGAGAATGAAGCTAGAGAGCAACCGGAGGGCGGCGGCTAGCTCGGCAAGGCGGCGGTGGAACTCGAACTCGCGGTGAGCTATCCCTCGGCCACCACAGGAACTACAACTAGGCAAGATGGGTTGCGAGGGGTGGCGCGGCTCCGTTTTTATACCCCGGGAGCACCGCTAAAGAAGGAAAGAGAGAGATTGGGAGATCGATTCGGATCGGGGAAGAGAGGGAAGGCGGCGTTCGGCCGGAGGAAGAAGAAAGGAAGGTGGAAAGAGACGCTGACAGGCGGGTCCCACATGTCGGCGACTCGGAGGGGGAACGGCCGCGCGCTGGCTTGGCGGGCCGCGGTGGCTGGGCTTGGCCCACGCGGGCGAAGGGGGCGCGGGACTGGGCCGCGGCCAAGGCAGCCGAGACGGGCCGAAAGCCAAGTGAATAGTATTTCTCTTCCCTTTTTCTTTTTTTTCCAATTTTTCAAATTTATTTTTCAAATGATTTTCAAATCAAATTTGAATTTAATTTAAACCACTCAATACAAAACTTCAAATGCAGCAGCATGAATGCTCAATCATGTTTCTACCCTTATATTTGATTTTAAATTTATAAAAATTATTCTTATTCTAAATTTGCATGCTTCACAAAAATAAATATAAAAATCATATTTTTCCTATTTTTCTTCTTTTCAAATTTTTAGGGTGTTACAATTCTACCCCCCTTAAAATGAATCTCGTCCCGAGATTCGACCGATGCTTACTCAAACAGTTGCGGGTAGGTTTTTCTCAGATCCTCTTCTCGTTCCCAAGTAGCCTCTTCTGCTGTGTACCGATTCCACTGTACTTTACACATTTTAATTGTTCTACTTCTTGTGACTCTGTCAGTAGTCTCCAAAATTTTAACCGGAAACTCTTCATATGTAAGATCCTCCTTAACAGTGAGTTCCTCTAATGGAATATGTTCCTCTGGTACTCGTAAACATTTCTTCAATTGAGACACATGGAACACATCATGTACACCTGCCAAACTTTCGGGTAATTCTAACTGATATGCCACTTCACCACGTCTCTCTATAATCTTCAAAGGTCCAATATATCTTGGTGTCAATTTACCCTTCATGTTGAACCTCTTCACACTCCTCATGGGTGACACTTTCAAGTAGACATAATCCCCTACCTCAAAAGTCAACTCCCTTCTACGAGTATCAGCATAGCTTTTCTGTCGGGACTGTGCTATTTTTAGATTATCTCTAACCATTCTCACTTTCTTTTCAGCATCCTTTAATACATCAGGCCCAAACACTTGACTCTCCCCTGTCTGATTCCAGAACAACGGGGTCCTACACTTTCGTCCATACAGAACCTCAAACGGTGCCATTTGAAGACTCTTCTGATAACTATTGTTATAAGAGAACTCTGCATAAGACAAACTCTTATCCCAGCTAGTACCATATTGCAAAGCACAAGCTCTCAACATATCTTCCAATATCTGATTAATTCTCTCTGTTTGACCATCTGTCTAGGGATGATAAGCTGTACTAAAATTCAGTTTGGTCCCCAATGATTCATGTATCTTTTACCAATAATGAGATATAAACTAAGTACCTCGATCAGACACAATCTTCTTAGGTACTCCATGTAGACTCACTATTCTTTCCATATACAACTCTGCTAACTTCGCACTGCTATATGTAGTCTTCACAGGCAGAAAATGAGCAACCTTAGTCAGACGATCCACTATCACCCAAATTGAATCATATCCTCTTTGAGTCCGTGGTAACCCAACTATAAAGTCCATACCAACCTCTTCCCATTTCCACTCGGGTATCTGCATAGGCTGTAACAATCCTGCAGGTCTCTGATGTTCCGCTTTCACCCTTTGACAAGTGTCACACAAAGCAACATACTCAGCAACGTCTCTCTTTAAACCATACCACCAATATTTCTCTTTCAGATCCAAGTACATCTTAGTACTCCCCGGATATATGAAATAAGCTGACTCATGAGCTTCACGCAGAATTGCCATTCTGATATCCTTATCTTCGGGCACACACAGCCTTTTTTCAAACCATAGCGTACCATTATCATCCTTACGGAATCCTGAAGATTTACCTTTCGCTATGTTTTCAGCTATCTCTCTCAACTTTTCATCCTTCTGCTGACCTTTACGGATTTCTTGCTCCAACGTAGGCTCTAATACTAATTCCACTGCATTGGTAGTAAATCCTAAGTTCAGATGCTTGCACTCATCACACAATTCTTTTGGCTTAGGCATTACTTGTATTTCATTTGCATAACTTTTCCTACTAAGAGCATCAGCAACAACGTTGGCCTTTCCTAGATGATAATGCACCTCTAGATTATAGTCTTTTATCAACTCCAACCATCTACGCTGCCTCAAGTTCAGATCCGTTTGAGTGAAGATATACCTTAGACTCTTGTGATTAGTGTATATATCACTCTTGTGTCCAATCAAATAATGTCTTCATATCTTTAATACATGAACTACTGCAGCTAATTCCAAATCATGAGTAGGGTAATTTAACTCATGCTTCCTCAACTGCCTTGATGCATATGCCACAACTCTACCTTCTTGCATCAGAACACATCCCAAACCCAATCGAGATGCATCACAATAGATAGAGAAAGGTTTATTTAGATCTGGCAAAACTAAGACTGGTGCAGTAGTCAATCTTTTCTTTAATTCCTCAAAATTAGCCTGACACTTCTCGAACCACACAAACTTGGCATTCTTCTCCAACAATGCAGTCATTGGTTTTGCAAGCTTTGAAAATCCCTCTATAAACCTCCTATAGTAACCAGCCAATCCCAACAAGTTACGGATCTCACTCACATTGATGGGTGGTTTCCAGTTCAATACATCTTTCACTTTGCCAGGATCTACTGATATTCCTCTATTAGAGACAATGTGACCCAGAAAAGAAACTTCCTTCAGCCAAAACTCACATTTACTCCGTTTTGCATATAGTTGGTGTTCTCTGAGCTTCTGCAAGACCAACCTCAAATGTTCAGCATGTTCTTCCTCCGTCTTGGAAAATACTAGAATATCATCGATGAATACCACTACAAACTTGTCCAGATATTCCATGAACACCTTATTCATTAAGTACATGAAGTATGCAGGAGCATTAGTCAAACCAAAAGACATCACTGTATACTCATATAACCCATACCGTGTGGTAAAAGCTGTCTTGGGTATATCCCTGGCACGAATCTTCAATTGATGATATCTAGAGCGAAGATCAATCTTGGAGAATACACAAGCTCCTCTCAACTGATCAAACAGGTCATCAATTCTAGGCAATGGATACTTGTTTTTAATAGTAACCTTATTAAGAGACCGATAATCTACACACATCCTCTAAGTTCCATCTTTCTTATCCACAAAAATCACTGGTGCTCCCCATGGTGAAGAACTAGGACGAATAAAACCATTATCCTGCAACTTCTTAATTTGTTTCTTAAGTTCTTCTAATTCATTTACTCCCATTCTATATGGACGCTTAGCTATAGGTGCAGTTCCAGGTAATAATTCAATAATAAATTCAATGTCACGGTCTGGTGGCATACCTGGCAATTCCTCCGGAAACACATCTGGGAACTCCTCCACAACTGGATCTTCCTGGTTGGCACCATCATTGAGCTGGTTCACTGTAGCGGTCTTTTGTTTCTGCACTTTTACCTCAACTTTGATTCTATCACCCTTTGGTGTTGTCAGAACAACTGATTTATCCTTACACTGAATCTCTGCTTGTTGTTGCATCATCCAATCCATCCCCAATATAAGATCAATCCCAGCTGTTCTCAATACTATAGGGCTAACTGTAAACTCTACCCCCCTTAAGTTGAGACTAATTGGAAGACAACGATAAGATGCTAGCATGCTTCCACCAGGTGAGTTTACTAAGATAGGGTTCTTCATGGCACACAAATGGATTCTATGTATTCTAACAAATGATTGTGATATGAAAGAATGTGATGCTCCAGAATCAAAAAGAACAGTGGCGAGAGTAGAGTGGACATCGAACGTACCAAGCATAACTTCTGGCTCCTCCACTGCAGTTTCCTGGGACAAGTGATTCACCCTTCCCGAGTTAGGTGCGGGCTTCTGGTGGCTGCTCTGTCTCTGGGGAGTCTGCTGGTTGGGCTTCTCCGGACAATTGTAGGACAAGTGACCTTCTTTTCCACATCGGAAACACCTGTTGGGAGTATTGGGAGCAGTAGTCTTCGTAGGAGTGTTGTTGGAAGGACCCTGACGCTGTGCTTGATTCCCATTCTGCTGCGGAGGATGTTGGTTGCTATTCTGTGGCTGGAATGGGGGACGTTGCGAGAACTGTCCACGGAATGGGGCCTGACCACGATTCCACTGTCCAGAAGGAGGCCTCTGCTGATTATTCTGTTGAAAGCCAGTACGCAGACGGGTGTTGCTATTGGAGGCTTGTCCCTGTAACCTCTTCCTCTTTGCATCCATTTCCTTGCGCTTGTTATCCACCACGATAGCGCGGTTCACAAGCGTCTGAAAGTTAGGGTGGGTATTGGACATCAACTGCAACTGTAGTCCATCATATAATCCCTTCAAGAAGCGACACTGCTTATCATTGTCATTGGCCACCTCATGTGGAGCATATCGTGACAATTGAGCAAACTTGTCACGGTACTCAGCTACAGTCATTGACCTTTGGGTCAGGTTTCTGAATTCCTCCGCCTTCAACTCTATCATCCCTTCAGGTATATGGTAAGCCCTGAAGTTCTCTCTAAACTCCTGCCAGGTGACTGCAGGAGCATTGGCAGGACGACCATACTCATATGATTCCCACCAATCCTGAGCTTCTCCCTGAAGTTGCCCAGAAGCGAACAACACCTTCTGTCGGTCATCACATTGTGCAATAGTGAGTTGTTTCTCCACAACACGAAGCCAATCATCGGCCTCCAAAGGATCAGCAGCATGTGTGAACACTGGGGGACGACCCTTCAAAAATTCACTACGCTTATCACGTGGTTGAACCCCAGCAACTGGCTGATTTTGCTGATTCTGCACTAGTTGTTGCATCAACTGCATCTGTACTGCCAACAGCTGCTCGATAGTTGGTGCCGGTGGTGGTGGTGGATTTGGGGGAATGTTTCCACGACCCCTGCCTCTTTCTCTTCCGGCCATCTGCCACCCATAAACATGCAAACTTTAAGAATTCCATATTATCAACCACTTATAAGATTAAGAATGAGATCTGAAAGTTTTCTGGACGAGTAGCAATATTGACAGTTCAGTATTTCAATCATATCTCGAGCTACAGAAGTCCAAAAGAGGCGTGCTTTATATGGTTGGAAAGCTTATGAAATTATCCACAATTTCTATTCAGACCTCAAGATCAGATTCTGTCGTTAAGTCTATGAAAAATAAGGCGTAACAGAAACTGTTCCAGATTCCAGACTGTGCAGAAACTTTAACTTGTGAAAATTATATCTCTCGAACCAGATCAGATAAAAAGGTGATTCTAGTGGCATTTGAAAGATGCTTGAGTCTAGTTTCTCTCATAAAAATTTCATAAATGTTGCACGAACCGTTTTTATACTATAGCAGAAACATTGAAGACTGCTCCAGAAAACAGCAAGGACAGAAACGTGATAATATCAAACCCAACTATTATTCCTTGACTATTAAACTTATTATTCTTAAGAATAGAACTTGTAGACATGCCTACAAGTTCCGACACTCAAACAAAGATCCAACTCACACATAAGCATAATAATAAAGCAACTAACACACCAAGGTTCAAACCACACGACAGACTCGACTGACTCAACTGACGTTACTAAGAACGTTCTTATTACATAAAGGACTCCTACTTCCTAAGGAAGTGGCTCATGCTCTAATGTCTCATAAATCTTGGGCATACCTTGGTTTGCTCGGAGCTCATCAATGGTTGCCTGGCACCTCTTGATAGTCTTCCCTTGTGCCTTCACCATCTCTTCTAGCTGCAGCTTCCTATCCATCATATCATAGACAATGTTCACCATCACCCGAGGTAGTGGCTCTAGCTGCACTGGATCTGTCATAGCCCATCCAAGTTCGGGGTGTGCACGAGGAAAGAAACGATGGATGTCATGCTTCATAAGGTTAAAGCGAAGATAGCGGAGACCCATACATGCTTCAAAAGCAGCATCTTCAATGCTATCCTCTATAGTAGCTCGATGTCCCACGTGAGAGAACATCCTGTCCAGCTGATATGCCCTCTTGTCTTGCTTATGTGCAAAGATGCTTGCCCTTGCCTTCCAGTACGTGTCCTCCAGTGGATGAGTGTACTCCCAGCAGACGTACTCCACAGCTGGATGCCAATCAGCGAAGTAAGCAGTGAGCATCCCCACCAGGCGAAGATGAGAGACAGCATTCCCTCCATTCCTGTGGTAGATCCTCACAGTCCACCCCATTGGAGGAGGTGGCATATCTTCAGGAGCTTTATGTGGTGGAGGCGGGGGTTGTACTCCTCCATTAGCTTCCTCTTCATCATCTTCAATCTCGACGATTTCTAGATCTTCTTCAGGCTTAGGCTCTTCCTGGGGAGGTGCTGGTGCTTGGACTGGTGCTACAGGAGCCTGCTCCTGTTCCTGAGGTTCTGGCTCTTGTGGCTCTTCAGTTGCAAGCAGGGCACGAGGTGGGTAGTATCCTCCAGAGCTGATGCGGGCAGTCTTACGGTCACGAGCCATCTACAGAATTTTTAGATGAAGTTAGAATAGAGGCAAAATTTCGTAATAGAATGAGACATAAGAAGCATAAAAATTTATCAAATAACAAGAGCAAGATAGTGAGCATAAAAATAGTGTAAAGATGATACTAAATCGACCATTTCTAGCTAGGCTTGCATCCTACAGTTAACAAGAGCACTGATACCAATTTGTCACACCCATTTATCGACCAAATAGAATGCTTACCCTTATGTGCGCCCAGAGATCAATCACACATAAGTTCACAAATTATAACGGAAGTATCATCACAAATGTTATTACATCACGATATTTAAAACATAGTCTTAACACAAATGTAGTGGAAGTGTAAATAAATATCTCTCGTGGTAGCTCCAGTCACAGGTACATTGACTAGATGACAGCAAGACTAGTAATCTTCAGGGAAGTAGGCGTAGTAGTCACTATTACCTCCATCTGTTACCCATCCGGGATTTTTATCCAAGTAAGAAAGATAAACAAGCGTAAGTACATCTCGTACTCAACAAGTGTAACATGGGGTTCATGAGGCTCAAAAAGGTATAACATTGGTTTATCAGCATGTAGCTTTTAGTTAACATAATTTTAGTATAACAATAGCATCAAAATGTCTCAATGTAAACAATAAACATATGATCCATGTGAAATGATTAATGAATAGCAAAAACATAACCATAAACAATTATCAACTATTCCATAAGGGTCCAAGGCCACTCGTGACCGTGAGCACGGCTGTTATAACAGTTTTACACTCTGCAGAGGTTGTACACTTTCACTGTGAGTCGTGTTACCCAAATGCCCGGGTTAATTACTCCCAAAACACTACCAAGGTGAGCAGGCAGGATAAACACTATGAAGTCTTTCGAAGGTTCGTCTAACAAGTTAGGGCCATTAGATTCACTCGGCAAATAGATGTAGAGCTCCCCTTCCAAATGGCCCAATAACCCGCAGCCTATACACATAAGGATAGAGGCCGCACTATACCCGATTCGTCAAGCCGTTCTTACGCCAAAAAGGTTACCTCTAACAAGCTAGAAAAGGTCATTCTATATGACTAAAGCCATAGCCATATAGCCCCCACAGTTGTACTGTAAATCCCGGATTGTCGCTTATAGATGAGTCCTTATGGAGAGCAATTAGAGCATCAAAAGTAACCCCCATGCTCTAATCCCCTTTAAACATTAATCAAAATCATCTTTTAACGTTTGTTGGATATTCCTCTAATCAATTTACATGATCATAGTCCATGTTTAAGCACTAGCCATACTACTCAATGCATCGCAATAGGTACCAAGGTGTAGGATCAATCACTAAGTCATCCTTAACAAGGAATAAATGCATAATGATATTAATTGCATAAGGTGAATAGGACAATAAGGATAATCCCATGCTATACTTGCCTTGCTCAAACTGGTCCTGAAGATCTTGCTCGTAGTAAGGCTATTGATCTCCAACGAATTGCTCACCATCTATACTCGATCAAGCAATATCAACAACACACATCCAGAGGCAATCATGCATAGACAAACAAGACTAATTAAAACAATACACCAACAGTAAGAAAATAAGATAAAAAGTCTTTAAAACGAATCTACAACTCGCTAGGATCACAAAGACGCGAAGATCACGAAAAACGGAACTAAAACGACAAAGTTACGAATTTCCAAAGATTTCCTATAGAAAAATAAATACTTTAATTAAAACTCGAAAATAAATTAATCCAAACCTACTGTACAGTTGTATAGTTACATAGAGTTCACAAATATGAATCTAACGAAATTTGAATGGATCAAATCGGAGTTAAAACGAAGATTCTACGACTAAAACAAATTGAATGGCAAAACTGTAAATATCAGAAAGCGTATTTTTCTTTTTCCGAAACGAATTACGTTTTCAATTAACCAAAGCGTATTTTTTTCGGTTTACGCTTTGGACCGCGGGTTATAAACTCAAAAACATCAGGGTCTCTTTTGCAAGATTACCAGCGAACCGGTACCATTAAATAAGATCCGTCCGATTCAAAATGAACGGACGAGATTGAATCGGGGGTGAGAGAAAGAGAACGGCTGGCGGCCATAGTAACCCCGACGGCGGCGCCCTGGCCGGATGGAGCCCGAGCTCGCTGGAGCTAGTGAAGACGACCATCCCGAGCACCACTCGCCAAACCGAAAGCACCAAAAGAAAGAGCGCATCCTCGCGACCTTACCCCACGCGAGAATGAAGCTAGAGAGCAACCGGAGGGCGGCGGCTAGCTCGGCAAGGCAGCGGTGGAACTCGAACTCGCGGTGAGCTATCCCTCGGCCACCACAGGAACTACAACTAGGCAAGATGGGTTGCGGGGGGTGGCGCGGCTCCGTTTTTATACCCCGGGAGCACCGCTAAAGAAGGAAAGAGAGAGATTGGGAGATCGATTCGGATCGGGGAAGAGAGGGAAGGCGGCGTTTGGCCGGAGGAAGAAGAAAGGAAGGTGGAAGGAGACGCTGACAGGCGGGTCCCACATGTCGGCGACTCGGAGGGGGAACGGCCGCGCGCTGGCTTGGCGGGCCGCGGTGGCTGGGCTTGGCCCACGCGGGCGAAGGGGGCGCGGGACTGGGCCGCGGCCAAGGCAGCCGAGATGGGCCGAAAGCCAAGTGAATAGTATTTCTCTTCCCTTTTTCTTTTTTCCAATTTTTCAAATTTATTTTTCAAATGATTTTCAAATCAAATTTGAATTTAATTTAAACCACTCAATACAAAACTTCAAATGCAGCAGCATGAGTGCTCAATCATGTTTCTACCCTTATATTTGATTTTAAATTTATAAAAATTATTCTTGTTCTAAATTTGCATGCTTCACAAAAATAAATATAAAAATCATATTTTTCCTATTTTTCTTCTTTTCAAATTTTTAGGGTGTTACACCTGCTGTACGGCGCTACTACCCACTATATTCTCCCTCGCACACTGTCCTTCCCAGGCCTCGGCCCCTCACCGTGCGTGCCATCGAATCGAGGCAAAGCGGACCACGGGCTGTACGCTGGGCTCACGGGAACGAGCGAGAGGGAGCTAGGCGAAGCTCCTTTTCCAAAGCTCCATCAACAGATCGGAGGGATTCGACGGAAGAGCGTTTGTCGCCGGAATCGTGGAGCAGCTATATATACCACATTTTAGTTTCGTTAATTAACAGAGTGAAACTGTCAAAAACCGAGACACATGGCATGGCATCCCAAATAAAGCTAGCCAGCGGCATTATGTTGCCGTCCGGGTCCTTACTCCCTACCGTTTTCAAACTCTTTATTTGTGCTTTGTCGGAGAATCAATTGCTGTCCCTGTTAACTTTGAATCAAAATAAATACCTTCCTACTTTATCACATGCAAGTTTGGTTTCGAATCTTTGTTGCTTCAGTGTGACACATCACACATGGTTGTATTACGCATGAAGTGGTCTTTTAGATAATTCTTTTTTTAAAGGATAAGTACCCGGCCATATTTATCATTGTTAGCTAGGCCAGGCTGATCCAGTCATCGCACAGCAGGAGGGAAAACTGATCTGTGCAGCCCAGCCGATGGCACTTGTGGGTGATCAGCAGCTCAGGGCAAACGGACTAGAGGCTGAGAAAGGCCCGTTGGATGCAGGTCCCGGAAATAAAAGCAGGCCAATATTCCAACTAGAACCGGCTGCCTCGGAGTCCACTAGAGTATGGGTTGAAAAAGCTTTTGTTAACTCGACTACTGATAAGTCTGTGACCCCTGAATCCCTAAAATCTCCCTCAAAATTAACAATGGAAAATGCAATGCCCAAGTCTGCTAGTGTGACTCCTTCTAGAAAGAGTAAACGCAGCAGTACCTTTGCGGATCAGGATTCAATTGAGAAGGTGGCCAAGCTCAAAGCAAAAAAGAATTTGGAGGAACCAAATCAAAAGGTATGCCTGCTGTTGATTCCTTTATTTCTTTTTCAGATGTTACTCTTTCTACTACTGTTAGCAACCTGGGTATCAATTTGGGGGACTCAACACATAATCCGAGTTTTTGCATTAATAAACTAAAAAAACTAGAGAGTGATAGGCTTTCGTCCGACCCAAGTCCAAACAATAAACTGGACACTGTCACAAAAGTAGACTTTTCTATCCTCGAATCTGAGGATGAATTAGATCTTCTCACACTAAACCAGATATGTGGGGAAGTGGTTGAGGGATTTAGCGCTGGGGAAGCAAGTGGTCTAGATGATTTACATGCTGTTCCTAGAAGGAAAACAAGAAGTAGCAAGAATAAAAAGAGTAAGAGTGAGAAACATACTTGATTTAGTTAAGATGAAAGGTATTTTTTGGAATTGTAATGGTTTAGGTGACTCTAAAAAACATAGGTTCCTATCAGATTTGTTCAAAGAAAAAAGAGTTAGATTTTGTTGCCTTATCGGAATCTAGGAGAAGTGATTTTACCACTAATTTCCTAAATAACCTATGTGGTGGGAAGGATTATTTGTGGCACTGCAAAACCCTAAGGGTCGTTCCAGTGGTATTCTAGTAGGAGTGGATCTCTCAATCTTTGACATAGGTGAAATTGAGGAAGGAGATTTTTTGTCAAATTTAAATTGAGAAATAAACAAGATGATTTTCAATGGCTTTTAGTATCTATTTATGGTGCCGCACAGGACCATTTAAAATAGGCTTTTCTAGCTGAATTAGTGCATTTATGCTCTAAAGAATCCTTACCTATGCTGATGGGTGGTGATTTTAATATTATTCACGGTCCGAATGAGAAGAATAATACAAATTATAGTGATAGATGGCCTTTTTTGTTCAATGCCATAATAGATGCGGTCATCAATTTGAGAGAATTGGAATTATCCGGGAGACAGTTCACTTGGGCTAATTCTCTGGAGACTCCAACTTTTGAAAAGTTGGACCGAATTCTATCTTGCACCGAGTGGGAATCCAAATTTCCGCACACCACGGTACACGCTTTATCTCGAGAGATTTCTGACCATACACCTCTACTACTTAATACGGGGGACTCGGCTGGAAGGACCACGTCACCTCAATTTAAATTTGAACTGGTTGGTTCCTATGAGAGGGTTTCTTCGACATGGTTAAAGAAATCTGGTCAGAAGCACAAGGTGGACATACTCCTTCAGAAAAATAGCAGGCCAAGATTCGTAGGGTTCGCCAATTTCTAAGGGGTTAGGCTAAAAATATAAACGTTACCAATAAAAAAGAAAAGAGACAGCTGCTTGACAAATTAAATATGCTAGATAAGAAAGTGGAAAATTCTCCACTTGATCAGGATGAATTGAACTTAAAGTATGTAATGAACAAAAGGTTGGTAGATTTATTGAGAGAAGAAGAATTAAAATGGTACCAAAGAGCGAAAGCTAAAAACCTGTTAGAAGGTGATGCCAATACTAAATACTTCCACTTGGTTGCCAATGGAAAACATAGGAAGTCTCGTATCTTCCGGTTAGAGCAGGAGGAGGGTTTGATTCAAGGCGAAAAAGAGCTAAGAGAATATATAACAAAATATTACAAAGAGCTTTTCCATCCATCGAAAAGTGTTCCTATGTCCTTAGACGAATCCCGTTGTGATGATAAACCTCAAGTCGAAAATGAAATGTTAGTAGCACAGTTCTCAGAGGAAGAGATTAAAGAAGCGATTTTTCAAATGAAACATAATATAGCACCAGGGCCAGATGGTTTCCCGGCAGAGTTTTATCAAGTCTTTTGGAATGTTATAAAGGAGGACTTGATGACTCTATTTAGGGAATTCCACAAGGGATATTATTTGTTAAGCCATAGGGCTAGTTGGGTGTGACATTGTTAATGCCATTAGTATATTATTTGTTAAAAAATATTTTTTATGCATTATTATATATATGTATCGGTCATGCGTGTTGGTATGACATGTATAATTACTTTAATCACATTTTAACATATCAGTATACTTGTATAGTTGACATACATACTACTCCGGATGGTCTAGTATGATCATATATTCCGTCTATATACATTTTATCGGGCCTACACCATAAATCTAGAGATATACACACGAGAGTACGTAACTACACCATAGGAGTAGGAAAAATATATATATATATATATATATATATATATATATATATATATATATATATATATATATATATATATATATATATATATATATATATATATTGGAAGGGATGTTTAGTTTTTATAATAATGAGATGCAAATTTAAGGGGTTAAATACATTCTCTCTGGAAGGTGGATAATTAGATGTTAATTTAGCTTTACTTTAGATCATATTTCTAAATGGCACATGTGGGTAATTTAAATATAAAGTCACGAGTTAATTTGTCTTGTTTTACACAATAGCATATAGGTGGGTAATTATTTAGAAAATAGAATAGAACAAATAGCTGTTATTATCAATCATGAATAGATTCTACCAATTTGATGGTGAGATCTTTCTGATTTTTCATGAGAAGTTCTAAGACATTTTTTATTGGGCCTCATGAGGATCAATGTGAACCCTCCCATGATATCATCCAGTAGAATTTCTAGTATTTTTTTAAACATGATATAGATTTAGTTGAAACCTAAGCTGAAATATATAGTCTTGTTGCACCCTCTTCTATGACTTCATAAATTTAATAGTTTAACTTCCAACTTTTAATCTAATTGTTGCAGTTTTTCTCACTTGTTAAGTTGGAACTCTAGTGCGCCCCAAAAAGAAGTTGGAACTCTAGTGTTTTCTTATCTTTATTCAAAATTTTAATTTTTTCTTTTTTTAAAAAAGAGTTCATGTCCTAGTAGCTTTTTCCACATGTTATGTTGAAAATCAGTGTGCACAACGCACTCAACATGTTGAATTTGTTATATTACAGAATTATATGTATATTTGTATTGTTTTATACTACCACGTTCCTTGAATAATCAATTTCTTGAGTTGTCTTAAGTCAAACTTTTTTTACGTTTGACCAAATTTATAGAAAAAAGTACAGATACTTATGCCACCAAATGAACACATTACGAAAATGTAGTTATGGTCTATTTAGTGATACTAATTAGGCATCATAAATTTTGACACTCTTTTCTATAAATTTAGCGAAATTTTAAAAAAAATTGACTTGCCACAACTCTAGGAATTGATTTATTCACAGAAGGGAGTATAACATGGAGTTCTCAAAATTAAATTACCAATGTTGATATGCAATATTGTTTCACCCAAAATGTATAAATTTATTAGAAGCAACAACTTATGAATTTTTTTTAACATGGAGTATTAATATAATTTTAGGTGAAACGTTAGTTTAATAGCTATATGATTTGTGAAGCGAACATTTTCAATGTTTAATAAGCTACTAAGGGAAATAGTTATTCGAATGTAGACATGTTCACTTGGTTTATATGGTGGAGTATAGTATTATCTTACTTTTAACTTCATAGTTATAAAAGTGTGTAATTTAGAAAAAATATATAACATACTTTATGAATGTTTTGAATTTTTTTTTTATAATTGCATATATTATTATTTATGTGCATATTTGAGACATATTTTTTGTTTTTTATAATTGCTGAGATAGATACAAACACGAAGGTGTTACTTTATATTATCTTTCTGAAATAGCTGAGTACTTTATGAGATCAATAGGGGATAGTTTAAAGTATCATTGATAATGGCAGACGTGGGTAATTCAGATAAAAAGTTACAGTGTTACTTTGAATTATCTTCATAATGGCAATGGTGTGTAATTTAGATGTAATGTTAGTATGTTATTTTAAATTCTCTTTAATAATGGAGAAGATGTTAAACACAAACTTAGGGGGTTATTTTGAATTAGTTTTCATAATAGTAGAGGTGAGTAATTTATATACAAATTTAGTGGGATATTTTGTATTATCACTCATAATGGCAGACATGAGGTAGTTTAGATAAAATGTTATTGGGTTATTTTAATTATCTTCATTATGTCATTGGTGGATAACTTAGATACAATGTTAGCAGGTTATTTTGAATTATCTTTAATAATGGTAAAGGTGGGCAATTTAGATGCAAATTTTGAGGGCTATTTAGAATTATTTTTCATAATGAGAGAAGTGAGTAATTTAGATGCAAGATTAGATGGTTACTTTATATATTTTTCATAACAGCAGAGGTGGATAATTTTTTTATAAATTACTTGTGATCTCACACGTGCTAGAATCTCATAGAAGATATAAGCATTACTTATTATTTATTACAGCTAACTAATTATTTTTTAAAAAATAAATTGTATGCATTTTCTTTTGTTTTCTAATATAACAAGCATAATAGATAGTCTGTAGTATATATCTAGTTATTATAACATATCAATTACTTTTTTTGCAAAGAACAAATATATATAGTTTTTCAATCAATATTCATAGTTTTTCCTTTGTACGGCAGTCTTTATATCTTGAATATGCAATTAGATGCAATGTTAGGTAGTTATTTTAAATTATCTTTGATAATGGAAAGTGTGGGTGACGAGAGTCAAACATAGGGATACCCTAAGTCCACGGGGAAGAAGTTGCCAACCAACAGACCCCCAACCAATCTCACACAGATCGCTCGGGGGCTATACCCATCGGGTATGCTCGCACGCACCCTCTACAAAGTTAGGTAGCCCGAGTACGCATGCGGCCTCTGCTCGGGGCTAGGGGCTTGTTAGGGCCTGCTAGGCGATGGCAGTCTGAGCCTGACTCCAAATCAGTGCGAGCCTGAGCTAGCGATTGGACGGCGAACTGACGTCCCGAGCCATGGGCAACTGGTCGGGCATCCGAGACCCGGCAGGTATGGAGATTCTAGGCGCCTGCCCGTTCAATGAGCACGACGTGCTGACAGCCACTCCTTCAACAGGGTCATGCAATTAGCGTGACACAATAGGACAAGTGACTTCACCAACTCCAGGGAAAACGAGCTCTAGGGCCCACTCATCGTCCTAATCGGAGGCTCCTTCCCATCCAAAGAATCCTCAGAAGGTTCACCTGAGGAATGTCATGCCGCAGCAGATAGCCCCTGACAGTTAAGTGCTAGATGACGGCAGCAGTGTCAGGCGGTGGCTATAGCGCCTTCGACTCCTCCCTAAATGACGAAGCCGAGGTCCATCCCACGCCGCAATAGCACCCTACCCACGTGCATAGACCATATACTGAAACCCCAAACCGACTTGTACTGACCCCTCCTTAGAATATAAGGGTAGGGTTGGCCCCCATAGAGGGGTATCTAGATCCGTGAAGTAGAGGAATAGTAAATAGTTCCCCAGACAACCTAGTTTCTAGAGACGGCTGGTTTCTTACTCGGTGCAGAAGAACACCACCACTGACGAGCCGTAGGATAGCACAAAGCAATCTCCTACCAAACTCTCATTGTCCTCCGTTGTAACCCTCCAATTTGGGTGCTCCTAAACACGAAGAACACCTCACTGCTAGATGTAGGGCCTTGATAGCCTGAACCAAGAGACCCACACATTGACTTCCGATGAACAACCACGAAGCTTGATGCAGTTACCAACCCACTACAACTAGCTAGCGCGCCAGGTAGGGGAGCACGTCATGTGTGATTATGGCTCTACGATGGCCGGAGCCACCCGCCTCATCGTAGGACAGGGTTGGGTTTCCCTAGAAGGTGGCGTACGCTTCTCTGGCGAGGTCATCATTGCCACTGGCGCCTTCGTCCTAGGCCAAGTTCCCAACTTTGGGAGCATGGTCTACATCGCCAACCACAGCGGCGAACTTCACCCCCTCAAGGAGACTACGTCAGCAGACAACACGTCCTCAGCATTGTATCCTAAATTGGACCCCTTGGGTGCAGACCTCAAGGTCCTTGCCTGGCATATTCGATTCGGTTTGGACCCAAAACCCACTGTGTTAGAGCGCCGCCAGATGTTCTATATGTCGGCGAATGTCCACTACCAAATTGCCACCGGAGAGGTGCTATCGCCGCCTGACCGCTTTTGGTACTTCCTCCTAGACCTCCCATATGGAATCCAGAATGAGACAGCGTCGGTCCAACTCAAGTTGGAGCACCTCATTAGCTGAGAGGCACGACACGACATCATCCTCTCAAGTGCGGTGGGGATCGATGTCTCCTTCTTGAGATTCTCTTAGGACTCGAGCCAAAGTATGACTCCGATGACACTAGATACTCCTCTCTATCCTGCGAGTGCTTCTTCATTAGCGATGGGGCCGGCACCGACACCGCCCCTGAGCTCATGCCACTGGATCTTAGCCCAACCAGCCCTATGGCTTACCAAAAAAGGAGAAGGCTGAGTGCCTCTAGGCCCGACAGGTTGACCTCAGCGCTACCCACTGAGAGCTCAAGAGGCAGAGCGAAGAGGTTGAGTACCAGTAGGTAGCTCTGCATGACAACGACAACCCCATGGTGGCTCCAAGCATGTTGCGCTTTCTCTACATTGCCAACAACATGGTAGCTACTGCCTGCGCCTCGGTGATATCTCCGACACGCTAGACCTGAAGACCCATGAGAAGCTTTAGGAGGCGCGGTGGCTCCTTCACATTGCCTTCGTGCAACAGGCTGAAAGCTCAGCGTCCTACTGCTGCAATGTCGCCTCAAGGCCCTCCTATCCAACGCCAACCTTTTTGTAACACCTAAAAATTTGCTTCTTTCGAAATAGATTTAAAATGATTTAATTTTGTATTTTGTGCTCATGAAACATAGGAAAAATAAAATTTTCACTAAATTAAAATTAATCATAGGATTTAGAAACATGGTTGTGCATATATGCTGGTGCATTGGAGTTTTTGTACTGAGTGGTTTTGACCCAAAATTCAAAGTGATTTCAAATAGCTTTGAAATAAAAAAACAAAATAAAAAGGTAAACTCACACCCCTCTCTCGTTCTGGTCCGAAGGCCCCTGGCCTGTTTTCTCATTCCGCAGGCCCAGCGAGCCCAGCTCGATCTCCCTCTCTCTGTTCCTTCCCGGCGGCCCAACCAGCCGGCCCAGCTAGGCAGACCGCAGGCCCACCTCTCCTGCTCTCTCTCGCTGCCAGGCGGAGCCCACCCGTCAGCCGGCCTTCTTCCTCCCTGAGCCATCACCAAGCAGGACTGTGCTGCCACCGATGGAACCCGATTCCGATTGCCTGGGATAAGGCGTGATCCCCACGCCTCGCGACCCTATAAAAGGTCGGAGCCTTCGTCGCGTCCGTTTTCCCATCTATACACCGCCGCCTCGCCCTAGCTCCGCCTGACCGCCGCGTTAGGATCTCGCCGTGTAGCCGAGCTCGTCCGCTGAGGCCGTCGCGGCCACCTGTTGCATCTCCATCGACTCGAGCAGGCTGCTGGCCATCTCTCTGTGGTAGCGAACCTCCCCGCATCGTCCTACCTCTCTTTCTTGCTCTCTGTTTAGCTCACATCGCCGCTGAACCTTGCAGGACGCAGCTGTCAGCCCCGTCCAGTCTCGTGTCTTCACCGAGCCATCCCGCCATCGAGAACATCCTAGGTGAGTTCTCCGTGCTTTCTCGTCTCCCCATGCTTTCGACGATGTCCTCCGAGCTCCCGTCCATGGCGCCGCCACCGGCACCAAGTCTTCTGAACGAGCGCGTCAGCGAGCGGAGCTAGCAGAGCAGCCAGGCCATGCGTGCTCGATTTTGCTCTTCCCAGCATGATGATATCATCATTACGTCACACAAACATTATGGCCGTTTTCTTTTAAAAAACAAATCCTAAAATACTATGAAAATACACAAACACATACAATCAACCTGAGCCGTTAGTTTTTAGATCGACGCTCCAGATTAAAAGATATCCCTTCGTCAGCCTTTTTGCTAAAGAGACCCTCAGCTTCCAACATATTCCACCTGTGGTCCGGACTCATTTTAAAATCAGATTTTCATTTATTTCGAAAATAAAATTCTAGGTATTTACAAAATTGTCACTATCTTGTTTAGGCTATATCTTCTACATTTTAGCTCTGTTTTGACCCGTTCAAGTAGCATTAGATTCATAACGACATAATCTACGCATTAGTAATAACGCTTAACGCGTCACTAGCTCTGGAATTTCATGGTTTAAATCCTAACTTGAATAATGATTATGCAATTGGTTTTTCAATTAAAAGTAACTTTGATTTTCCACTTCGATCTTTTCTAAGTAAAAATAAGATTGGATCCATCTTAGTTTTTCAAATCAAATATAATTTGGCTTAATTCAATTTAGATACTTCTATGAAATATCTTATACATGTTTAAAATAAATGAAGCTTAAAACTATCTTTTTCTCTTAAGAAGTACGACACACGTTTCTTGTTCGCCGTAGCTCCGATTAGCGTACTTTTCGTATCTATGTATTCATAACAATACGTAGATTAGTTTTCAAACATTTTTATTGATTGGTGTACTGTTCTAATTTAGTTCTATTATTTGCTTCGTGTATGATTGTATGGATGTTTGTGTGGTGTTCTATGATCATGTCCAGTCAGTGAGCTATAGATGGTGAACCAGAAGCAATTCTTTGAAGATTTGGACTAGAAGAAGGATTAGAGTTTAAGGCAAGTATAATATGGGATCATCCTTGTTACCTATTCACCATTAATCATTTAATTCATATTGCATGTGACTACCACTAAGGATTTCTTATACCACTAAGCATTCCTTGTTACCTATTCACCATTGTACTTATACCTTGTCACCTGCGGGTTATTGCATTGAGTAGTATGATGCTAGTGCTCAACTGAAACCATAATCTTGTAACTTGACTACTAGAATATGTAATAAACACTAAAAGATGCTTTTTAGCAACAAGGAACAAGGGGGTCAGAGCATAGTTTTTGTGATGCTCTAAATTTCTCTCCTCAAAGACTTATCTGTAAGTGATCATTCGGGACTTACAGTACAACCATAAGTGCTACATGGCTCTAGCTTTAGTTAAGTATGAGGACCTTTTCTAGCTCGTAGTAGCTTATCGAAAGGCGCAAGAGGGGCTCCGATCTGTATGTTATTGGCCTGCCAAGAGGGTGCACTTTGGTTTCTTTGTATTTTTGTTAGTCACCCCTTGGAGGGGAGTTCATTCTTATTGATGAGGAATCTTGTGCGGGCTACACTTGTTAGACAAACCTTTGAAAGACTTCATAGTGAACCCTGCCGACCTTCATTGGCAGTGGGTTAAGAGGCTGATCACCTCGGGGGAAAGGGTAAATCACGGCTTATGGTGAAAGTGTACAACCTCTGCAGAGTGTAAAACTGGTATATCAACCGTGTTCACGGTCACGAGCAGCCTTGGACCCTTATGGAATAGATGATCATTAATGATAATTATATTTATGCTATTCATTATTTATGTTTACTTGATCATGCATTTACGTGGCCTTGTGATAAACTTGTTGCTACTCAATTGCTAAAATCATGACTCATTAAAAGCTAATCGCAGTTAAACTAGTCTCAGCCTTTTGGGCCTCATGAACCCCATGTTATATTTGTTAAGTACGACATGTACTTACGCTTGCTTTATTTTTACTACTGGGATAAAAATCTCGGATGGGTACTAGATTGCTAGTTTTGAGGAGTTTAGGCTTGTGATGAACCAGTCAGTTGTCCCTGTGGAGTGGAGTCTTCACCTGAAGATCGGAGTGTCTTTTCGTTGTTTGCCCCTAAGGTTATCTCTTTTATACTAAGTACGTTATATATTAAGCATTTCCTTTTGATATTACCCAATATTTGTAGCCATATGTGGGATTTGACTTCCTGGGCACACATATGGTGTGTATCTGATTTTGTTCTTAAAACTAGGTTCTACACTTTGACAGGGACCGCTCTGATGCTCGTGCCCTACTAATGGGAGGCAGCAGCGATGGCACCTCCGCCGACACCTCTAACAGCCCAAGAATGAGGGGTGCCAAGCCCTAGCAGGAGCAAGGCGCCGAGCCCTCCTCCTATCGACCTCCCACACACAACTGGATCGGAGACGATTGGGACGTGCATGACACCATAGAGGCAAGGCGCTACACTCTAGCCAAGTTGTCGAGCCCTGACAGACGGGAAGGAAGCCCGAGCTAGGACTGGTTCAGACCCTAAGCATTTAGGGCCAGAATCCTAGTGACGTCCTACCCCAAGCGCTTCCACTCGTCGACCCACATCACCAAATACGACGGGGAGACCAACCCCGACTACTGGCTTGAGGACTACCAGCTCGCGATGAGGGCCGGGATTTCAGACGATGACTTTGCGGTCTAGTATCTGCCCCTGCTCCTATCAAGCTTGGCTAGGGCATGGCTCGAGCAGCTTAACCCCAGTAGCATCCAGAGCTAGACCAACCTTCACTCGACCTTTATCAGGCATTTCTAGGGTACGTATAATCAACCCGATAACTCTTGGGCCTTGTGTAATTGCAGGCAGAGGTCAGACAAGATCCTCCGAGTGTACATAAAAAGCTTTTTGAAGAAGCGGAACAAGCTCCCCAACATGACTGATGCCGACGTCATCAATGCCTTCACCTGTGGTACCACCAACAAGGCGTTTATCCATGCACTCGGGCGTCAGGCCCCGTGAATGATGCTGGACCTTTTGAACGACGCCACTAAGTACACCATAGGACAAGAAGCTATCCTGGCCTACTTCAGCAGCAGGGGCAAGGACGGCACTCACCTTAACGGTGGGGATAGTAATGATGAAGGCATCGTGGCCAACCGCCATCACGACAAGAAGCGCTCTAGATAGGAGATGGTGGCTACAGTCGAATGTGCCACCCGTCCTTAGTGCGAGGGGAGGGACTAAAGACCCGAGGACTTCAAGAAGGCGCTCGAGGTGGCACCCTGCCCGTTCCATGGCGGGTAGGCCAAGCACCTCCTCAAGGAATGCACGACCATGAGAGGCTACATCCACAACATCCTTGACCTGAAGGGCAAGGCCCAAAAGCCTCCTTAGAAGGCCGGTGGGAAGCTGATGGCAGACAAGGGGAGGACACCGAGTTCCCCGAGGCCGAGTAATGGCTCATGATCTTCGAGAGCTCCTAGATCTACAAGTCCCACAATCAACACCACATCACCGAGTAAGAGGTGAACGCTGTTGAGACCATTGCCGCCTTGACGCGGCTCTAATGTTTGAAGACAACCATCACCTTCAATCAAGATGACCATCCCGATTACATCCCTCACCTGAGCTGCTACCCACTCGTGGGCACCACACGTCTATCCAGGGTGCTCATGCATGGATGTCGTTAGCGGACTCAACACCCTCTACGCGCGACATCCTTGATAGAATGAAGATCCCTTGGAGCAGCCTCCACATGAGTAGAGTGACAGTAGTAGATAGACCCTGATGGTCAAGTGCCAAGCGAGTAAGCGATGACAGCCGTGTTAGGTGGCGACTACTGCGCCTTCGACTCCTCCTTACACGATGAAATCGAGGTCCATCCCACGTCACTGTAGCACCCTCCTGCACTCGGCGCATGTAGACCATAGACTGAAACTCTAAACCGACTTGTACCCGACCCCTCCTTGGAATATAAGGGGAGGGCCAACCCCCATAGTGGGGGATCCTGATCTGTGAAGTAGAGGAACAGTAGGTAGTTCTCCCAACAACCTAGCTAGAGAAGGCACCTTACTCGCCACAGAAGAACACCACTGCTGACGAGCCATAGGATAGCACCGAGCAATCCCTTGCCAAACTCTCGTTCTCCTCCATTGTAACACCCCCCGCCCCCGCTCCCAATTTGGGTGCTCTTGAACATGAAGAACACCTCACTGCAAGACGTAGGGCCTCAATAGCCCGAACCAGGATAAATTGTTGTGTCTCCCTTGTTTTTTTAGTACCCGAGCCACCGGAGACCAACACATTGACTCCTGACGAACAACCATGATGCTTGCCGTGGTTACGAACCCACAACAGTGAGTAATTTAGATGTAAATTTAGGGAGTTATGAAGTATCTTTCACAATGGTAGATGTGGCTATAATTTATATACAAATTTACAGGATTATTTTGAATTATCTTTCATAATGGCAGAGGTGGACAATTTAAATACAAAATTAGGTATTACTTATGTATTTTAAATATAATGCGGGGAGGTGGGTAATTTTTTATAAATTAGAATAAATCCAATGACTATTATTAGCTCTATGATATTTAGAGTCTATATAAGATTAAGGACCAGATGTTTTGTGAGAATTTTTAGAATTTATCCTTTTTTCTAACGCACATGGAGCCTCCAGCTAGTATTAGTAATAGTAAGAAAGTAAGATTTGGAGGTTGTACTTCTCAATCTTACAACAATGGCATCATATATTAATATGCGCTGTTAACTAACTTTTTTTATTTTTGGAACATCCTTCAGGTGTCAACGGTACTGGCGGAGTAATAGTCGACATGAGTAATTCGACAATGCCAGAGTTATTAGTGCACGTGTGGAGTATGTGGGAAATTCAGACAATGGTGCTCCTTAGCTTCATGCTACAGCTCTTTCTGTTGGCTACTGGAAGCCTCCGTCGCCGCAACACCAATGGAGTGCTCAGGGCTTTGACATGGTTGGGCTATGTGGGAGCAGACTTGGTGGCTGTTTACGCCCTTGGCCTCTTCTCTCAGTATGAGGAGAAATACAAGCTAGGGAGGGAGTCGTTTGGGGACATATTGCCATTTCTCTGGGTGCCTTTTCTCCTTGTGCACCTGGGTGGCCAAGACTCGATAACCGCCTTTTCTATCGAGGACAACAATCTATGGCTGAGGCACTTGTTGAATCTCACAACCCAGGGGATTGTAGCTTTGTATATCTTCTGGAAATCCTTCCACAGGATCAATTCCAGTATATTGATTCCTGCAATGTTTGTGTTTGTTTCTGGGATTATCAAGTATGGAGAGAGGGTATGGGCATTAAAGAGTGCGAGCCGAAATGGCCTTGGCAAGTCAGTTAAGGTGAACCCATTAGCAGGACAGAACAATAGGAGGAACGAGGTGTATCCTAGCAAGGAATCATATGCTCTTCAGACGGTGCTTCTTGCTCGAGGTTTATTTGTGGGGCGAACTGTGGATCAGCTGGGAGATGATGCTCAAGAAAAACTTGAATGTGATTTCAAGAAGAAATGTGAAGAAAGAGAAGAGAAGCAGAAGATGGTAGTGATGGAACTTGGCATGATGTTCGATCTCCTCTACACTAAGGCCAATGTGCTGCAGAGATGGACTGGTGTCCTATTTCGGTGTGCTTCCCAGACCTTGATGGTCGTTGCCTTCCTTCTCTTCCTGCTGAGAAGCCAAAAGGGTGCCCACCACAACAAGGTTAATGTCATGATTAGCTATACATTATTCACTGGGGCCATCTTTATGGAAGCCTCTTCTGTTGTTGTGGTGATGGCATCACCTTGGACAAGGGCTCACTTGAACGAGAGTAGCTTTCTTCATGGCCTTTGCAACTATGCTACGTCCATTTTCAAGGCTGTCCAGTGTAACAAGAGGCACCGGATGTGCTCGAGGAGTTGCATTTCCATGGGAATGGGGCAATTCAATTATATGGATTACTGCATCGCTATGAAATACAAACCCAGACTAATGTCAAAGGCCATCTGTGCTATTGGTCTGGACAAGCAATGGAGAAACTTATGGTACGTCCACCACATAGATGATGCCGGCAGCACCAGGGAGGGGATTATCAGAGGTGTTATGCAAATTCTTGGCAGACCAACCGGTGAATGGTTCGAACTGAGGTGTGTTGGCTCGAGATTGAATTATACACTGTGCCTGCCCTTTGAGCATGCCCTTTATCGTCTGCATATGTTCACAGACTCGTATATAAGTAGAATTAAGGAAGAATGTGATGACGTGATAATAAGACTTAAGGAAGAATGTGAGACGCTATCAAACTACATGATGTACCTGATGGTGGTGCATCCTTACATGTTGCCAGTCAGCACGGCCGCAGAAGATCTTGAACCCGGACTTCTCAGATGGGTTAGCAGCAATAATCAACACTCCCAACAGGCGGCAGAGCCTAGTGCAGACATGGTTCAAGTTCAGTGCTCGGCAACGAGCCTAGTAAAGACCAAGGTAGACTTTCTGGGCCATTATACAAGCTCAGTGCTCGGCAACGAGCCCTTCGAACCAGAGCCAAACGGGCCATTTCAACTGAAGCAATCACTTAAGGATATCAAGGAGATGTGGTTGAGGCTGCTCATGTACGCTGGTGGTAAATGCCGCGGAGAGCTGCACGCACGGCAGCTTGGCGAAGGAGGCGAGCTCATCACCTTTGTCTGGTTACTCATGCTGCATCATGGTCTTGGGGACGTGGCAACGGAGCTAATCCTTTTGACATCTGATGATCCTTTTAACCAGCCTGGGTGCACAGTGTCAGTTGGAAATAGTTACTATAGATCACGGCAACAAGGGCCTAGTTACGCCTTCAAGTTCTGTCGTCACCAACCGGTAGGGACTGCAGGATTGACAAGCATGCACCTGTGATGACTGAAGTGGAAAACCAAGGCTCGCGACATGTGTAGCGCTAGTTTCTGTACGTCACTCGGCTCATCGATTTCTTGCGTGCTCTTATTTCAGAATGCAGGACCAGGATCTATATTAATGTTGTATTTTTCGCTTCCATGTATGCGTGCTCTTATTCTTATGATGCGTCAGATTCGTAGTCCACCGATCGTGTCTGCTGCCATCTGCAGTATGTAGTTGGTGGTACTAGTATTGTCCATGGAAATACTACTGCACCGCCTTATTATGCATCTATATGTGTGACTATTGGATTGTACTGTGTGTTTTTTTTTTTTGACTGTTGTCAACTGGGGGAAAGGATTGTACTGTGAGTCGTATGGTTATGTTGTTACTCAAGGTTGTAACTGATGTTTTGTATTGTTGTGTTATAATGGGTTCAATGTTTCTTCTATTCGGATTGTTATTTCTCGTGCACATGGAAATCTCTTGAGTTTCCTGTCATGTTCTCCGTTAATTTAACTAGAAAATATACAACGTGCGTTGCTAGAGGAAGGACATGCTTGTGGTTGTCTCTTGAGGTCAAGGTAGGTCCGGGTACCAGAAAGAGTGGTGGGAGGGATATATAGAAGTGCAGTAGGGTTATAGAGGTGTTCACCTTCCAACAATTGAGAGAGGAGGGATCGGAGGGAGGTGCAGGTGGTGAGACATCAGGTGCTCACCATTGAGATTGAAGCAATTGAAGTGTGCTGGCCGGTTGCTGGGGATCAACGATGGCTTCTTTGTACACAGAGGGCGGAGCTGTGGAGCTGGATCGAAGGCCTCGTGTGGGCATAGCTGCTGAAGATCTTGAACCACAACTTCTCAAATGGTATGCTTTGTAGATCACTTATCCTTCCAAGTTGGCGAACCATGACGTTAAGCAAAGGAGAGGGAAAAAAATTTGTCTATGGCGGTGCCGCACCACTGCAGCCATGCAACACTGCCCAATCCTGTCCCTGAACCTCTCCAGTGTGGAGGCCAATCCTGTGTCGCCTCCGCTAGCAAGCAGATCGAGCAAATCTACTAGAAGATCGTCAAGCAGCTGAAATCCACACCATATGCTTCTGCTAATGACCATGGCAACCACAACCAAATTGTGGCTCTCTAGACACAGATTGACCTGCCTCGCCACTTGACATATTCATCATTGGTATGTGGCCCCTGCAGCCAGATCAGAGGACTCTGAGCTGTTGGGAGCAGAGCATGACAGAACAGTTTGCGTTTTTACCAGCTCTTTATTTATTTATCGCATAACAGTAAATCGGTAATTTCAATATCTTCATATTGAAGGGGAAAACTGGAAATGTTAAATCATATCTTGTTCGGATTGTTATTTATCGTGCACTTGGAAATTCCTTTGAGTTTCCTGCCACGTTCTCTATTAATTTAACAAGAAAATATACACCATGCGTTACTACAGGGCTTCCTAGATCCATCCAGAGGGCGGATGGAGTCGTCAACTTATCATCATTGTCCGTGGTAGCTAATGCAGCAGCCGGAAACCACAGAAACAATGTCATGCCACATGAGCTAGCTGAGAATGCCTCACTGTCGCCTTCATCGTGCTAGATGATCGCCCGTCGTGCCGCTCGGGTGACAACGAGGAGGGGAAAGGAAGGACAGGGACCGCTAGAGGTGGCGCGGCGGGGGAGCCCCCGTATCGCCCAGCCAAGCGAGATGGGGGTCGTGGGGTACACTGTGCTTGCAATTGTATACATCAATATTTCTTCCTTATCGAACACACTTAAATGTGAGTCATCAGAGAGTGTCTATATAGGCTATGTTCATCCTACTTCCACACAAACATATAAATAAACTCTATATATGCATATAGCTCATCTATTGCAGCGACTGTATATATAAGACACATGTAATTTGTTTCGAGGCATAACACGATTGCAGTTGCGAAATTACAGTTGAGGAATGAGATGCATCCAGAGTTTGAGGGGAAGAAAATTGGGTGGACACTACATGTCGTGCATGGCTGCTCTGCATCGATCTCCTTATTCGCATGCTCCCGACTCCCGAGATGGTGCCACTGTAGTCACAATCTCAGTCCATGCTTAATCCTCTTCTCCTAGGGCACTCCTCCAATGTCTAGCTCAAGTCCCGTATGTCGTGTGTCAGTCAGGCATGCCGTGCATGGGTGGTGTTTGCCAAAACGCCTGGCTGGGACTCTCATCGAAGGTGGGGTCTCATGGGAGTCACATTGGACCCAGGGTCCACAAAATTTTCTTCCGAAGGCGTGCTGCAAGGTGTAGTGGACAGGAATATATCAAGACATGTAGGCATGTGCTGCCAGGAGTGTAGAGGTCCTAGCCTTTTTGCATTCAAGCAGGCGCAAGCTCTAAGCATGTAAATGTGTTGGTTCCTGGCCACAGGATTTACGTTTTCTTGCAACAAGCTGTGCAGACTGCAGACTTCACGTTGCACAATAGTTATTAGCATGTTTAATAAGTGTGTGCGCATTGTGCTTGTCTTCTGAAAGCATGGGTGTTGTGCAGAGCTGGGAGAGCGTGAGCTGGATCAATACAAAGGAGACACAGAATAAAAAAACACTCCCTGATCTAGAAAAATTAACACATACTTGGACTCCACTGCCATGTTTTTACCATCGGGACAGTTAGAAAGTATACTTGGATCATCTAATAAAGAAAGCGGCTTTTCGAGGACAGACTTGGCCTAGCCGGTTTCGAAAAACCGGCCAGGGCGGACTTTCCAACCTTCTTAAATGGAAGAATGGATTGCACCATTGCATTTCACTGGTCAAATTGTTCGAAAAACATATAAGGATTGCCTCATTTGGAGTCCTGATAAATTAATAATTACTCCCTCTGTCCCTGAAAGGATGGATTCTTAGAATCCGTGCCAGTTAAACTTTTTTAAGTTTGACCAACTTTATAGAAAAGAACATTAATATCTATGGCATAAAATAAATATTTTATAAAAATATATTCTATGATAAATTTAATGATATTAATTTGGTACCATAAATCTTAGCGCTTTTTTTAGAAATTTAGTCAAAGTTTAAAAAATTTGACTTAAGACAACTCTAGGAATCCATCCTTTCAGGGACAGAGGGAGTACAATTTTTCGGAATATAAGGGGTACGGCTGATTGAGGTGCCAACACATACAATCAATCAAATTACAATACTTTACGTCTCTTTGCCCTAATCTCTTACAACCTTCATGTTGCCGTTCATCGCATGATCCAACCACCATGATGGATGGCGTCCAAGCGAGAGCTTCGACGGATCCTTTGAAACTAGCCGTACTTTGTCACCTAAGCACGATTGGTTATCCGTTGGTGGTGTTGCTCGTAAACCTTGCCATTGTTCACCTTGTAAGTGTGATCTTCAATTGTCTACAGGAGGCACCGTACCTGCCAGAACTTGGCAACGATGAAGGGTTTTTGCACAACACTACCCAAGCTTTCTGCAGTGGGGTGCCATCGGAGGAAACAGGCAAGTGCAACAAAGCAGTGGCTCCAGTTGTTACAAAGGCAAGAGCAACAAAGGAGCGGCTCGAGAGTAGCTATTTGGCCTCTGTCCATTCTGCGTCGTCTACACTGATATATAAACATAGACGACGTGCCGCATCTGTTGCATCATTCGGTAAAATATAAGAAGTGTATTGCATTGGCATAACATTTGCAGTAGGAGATTGCATGCATATAGTTCTATACCACTGTATTATGGGAATGGGACGTGTCGGGAGTTCCATGCTACCGTCTACTCATGTACTCCCTCCGTCCAACAAAGCTAAGCTTGTAATTATAGGAAGCGTGTTAGTCAAACTGACTCAAGTTTGACCAAGTTTATAGTAAATAATATTAATATTTTTGTCTCCAAATAAATTTATTATAAAAATATATTCTATAACTAATCTAATGATACTTATTTTGTATTATAAATATTAGTATTTTTTATATAAATTTAGTTAAAGTTCAAACCGTTTGACTTCTCGAAAAACGAGAATTGCATGTTTTTATGGACGGAGGGAGTAGCATAGATCGTGACAGTGTGCAGCACCACACCGTAGCCTTTATGCTAAGGACTGCAACCACCAGAACCGAAGTGCAGTTTGGCCCTCCCGAGAAAGTTCTCACTGCTCTGCCTCGCCTCCTCATGCATCATTGTGGATGCATGGTTTGCGGCGCCTGGATGTCCAGCTGTAGGAGTCGATCTGTCGGGAGTCATTCCCATATGACTAGTACGTGTTCCTGGGATTGTTTTTGTACGTAAGAACTAAGCAATTTGATTGACAGGTACAAGTGTATTCTTTATGTACTTGACTTCATAAAGAACAAAATATAGAACCTGCGCCGTTTTATGGAATGGAAGACATTTCCATGGCTCGATCTTTGCAACTACAGATGACATCTCGTTTCCTTTTCTTTTAAACACAAGACATACTTGAGTAACATAGAATTTTATTTATGCTGAACGCCTGCATGCTAGAGATAGTCAAGGCCTCCCCTGACACCAAAGTTAAAGAAGTTTAATGACTTAGAACTAAGCTAGAGTGAACTATAACTTCGAATGAAGAGAGTAGCATTAATTTCGATTATTGTACCTGAGCTATCCATGGGCCCCAAGAATGGTCGTACAAAACTGGATATACGTATATATTATCTATGCCTGCTTGGTAAGCATTAGTATTTAGTACGTAACTTATACCATCAAAAGTCAATATTGCTAGGTAAGCCTTCATCTGTGCTTCATTTGTTGCTTATAAATTGACTTTATGGCCAATGTCTATCTTATACTTCCACACTAATACATAAATTGACTCTATCCCATTTCATCTGTTGTATCAATCAGTAAGACACCAGCAATGTGATAGACTCTGTACTTCATCCGTAAAATGGATCCATATGACACCAGCTATGTGCTTGTAGGGACAACACATGGAGTTGTGAAATTGCATATGCCTAAAGTCTTCGACCATGTGTCATGGGAGTGGGATGCATCCGGAGATTCAGCTGCAGCAAAGACAGAGACCAAAGACATCCTACATAGTGCCATAGTGTCTAGGAACATAGAGCGAGTGGAATGGTACATATGTGAGCACATGTACATGTCACAGAAATCAGACTTGCCGTTGTCTGTGGCGTATGCTAGGTAAGTTTGTGTGCATTGACACATAGTCAGTGGACTAGTCGATTTCTTCTAACTCGGTGTTAGATGTGGAATTGTTAGAAGCTGGCTCAGCACTTAATATGGGTTGTTCTGTTTGTTGCGGAAAGTTCTGCATGTTTTTTTTTGACCAAAAAATACTGTGGGGGAGATCCCCACAGTGCTCAATCTTTTAATTAATTTTAAAAACAGGGAGAGGGTTTCTCATGTTACATAAAGGCCACGAAGTTTAGTTTGTACATCTCATCTAAGAGCCCGTGTGCTGCGTGTGAGCTAAGAGAGTGTAAGTTAATTGGGCCACCAAAAAGCAGTCAACAAAGTGAAAATTAATACCTATATTTTTAAAAATCAATACACAATACCACAGAAATTCAGATCCAAATACAGGTTCTAGAGTACGAGAAACAGAAAAGGGGACTAACTCAGATAAAATGGCAATCCAAGATAATATAGCCTGAAGCTATTTACAGCACATGCTTTGACATAGCTGACAAAACCAAAGATAGTGTGAACACATGCTACATCAACCTGAGATTTGTAACGGCCCTTCACAGAATTTAGTTAATATTTTTAAAATTTCTTCTGTATTTTGGTTGTATTTGTACTTTATTTCTGCATGAGAAATCTAATGTAATATAATTTCCCATTGCACAATTTCGGTATAAATCATGTCATCATCTGAGATCGTCTAAAATTCCAAATTTTGAAAATTCAAGTTTGAGAACTTGAAACAAGTACATGTCTGTCTAGCAGGCATTTGGAATTGAAAAGTTTCGCAATAATCTTTAGAAATATAATTTAGTAGCAGAGTTATATTATCTGTGACTATTATGATATGAGTGTATGAAGTTTTTCCATCTCTTCTCTGTTTTTTAATGCTACCTCCAAAATTTCAAGTTATGATTCCGTCAAATTATCGCATTTAGTTTATGCAGAGCATTTATGAATGAGGAAACTTGTTTACAAACCGATCCATCAAGGTGTACTAAGGTACATTAAAACTATAACTCTATTTTGGTTCATTAGAGATTTTTAATGCACATGTATACCTGAGATTTATTGTGAAGAGTACAAGTCCAAGCTTATTATGACTTCAACAAACTTTTGTCAGATTAAATCTTGATAAAACGTACTACCCTTTAAGGTCTTTGTGTTTTCAGATAGCTCACTTGGGCGGTGAGTGTGGTTTGTGTGAGGAAAATTTCACCAGCTGGTTAAGAATCGATTTGAATCGCCATCTCTCCTGGACAGTGAGAAACTGGATTGATCTTCCCGCATAGTAGTAATGTGACTATGAAACTTGATGATAGTTATAATGATGAAAGGCCAAATATGATATGGTTATTATTGATTGCATAATCTTTATCCAGTGATTGCTCTAGTACAGGTGCTAATCTAGAGATGTCTAAATGAATAGGTTTAACTTGTTGCTAAAGAATTAATATGCAAGTTCTGTGCTTAAGCTTTTTATGCAAAATGTTGTCAAGCTAGCTCCACTCATAAAAGTCTTACATACTCTTGGTGTCACTTATTTTTTGTTTGTGACGGGTAAGTCTAGCTGAGTACCCCTCGTACTCAGGGTTTATCCCACCATGTTGCAGGTGCAGTTCTCGGCCTGCTAAAGATGGTGGCTAACCGCCAGTGGATTCGGTGACTCTGTATTCATTTCTCATCTATATGCTTTTGTCAGTGGATGTCACTTATGCTAGCAATGTATTTGGAATTTACATTATTGTAGTCAATTGAAAGCTACGTTGTTTCACTAATTGGTTTTGAAACCCAAACTTGTATTATTATTTCTGAACTCTTTTGTAATATCATTTCCGCTGTAACTCCGTGTATGTGATGCGTATTTGCTTAATCATGCGATCTTGGTTGTGAAGTTGATTTACCAAGGTCATTCGTGATACTCGGCGGACTACCGGGTTTATATAAGTGAAAGTATGCGCGTATCAACATGTTTAGCAGGGACATCCGTTCTTGATCTTGTATAAATTGGGCGGTTCCTTTAAAACTGCCCACAGCAGCAGTTTGGGGTTAAGGAGCACATAAGTGTTTGATACGTGTCATAAGAATCAGACTTACCCATCAGTCACGTGCAGTTTCATAGTTTTTTGACCTCTTTTGATACGTGTCATAAGAATCAGACTTGCCCAGTATCGATACATGGTACACGCAAATACAAGCTTGCTGTTTGATATGTACAACTACAAGCTGCCAGCAGTCATGAAATTGTATAGTTCTGTTATATATAGAACTACGGTTGAGAACATTTCTTATTTGAAGTTAGTTAGGGGCTCACATATTCATTAAAATTCTTATATTTCGAAATTAAAAAATCTGAAATGTATACTAAAGATGTAGTTTGGACAAGATCTATAACTCCTAGTGCTCAACAAAATTAAAAGGCGTAGTGCTCGAAGTTGAAACAAAAGAATAGCACCTGCTATTTAGTACGTGGTGTGGTGGTTAGAGTTACCTGAGGCTACTCACGGGTTCCAACCCTCGTAAATGAACCAGCACTTACTTTGGGCAGAAAATTATTTATGTGACATGTGAATGGACTGAATATATAGCTTGTCATCGGATTTTAAATGAACTACTAATTATGTTGTGGATACCTTCTAATTCATGGGAAATGATTTACAACAATGGGCCTCATATGAACCAGGCATCTATAAATATTTAGTGGCAGAGATGTTTTCTTTGCTTCCTGTATGAGAGGCTGTTTTGCACAGAATTTTTGGTACTACATGTCTTCAAAACCACCGCTATAGTTTAATTATGACCATCTTTACACACAATATTGCAGAAGCTAGCGGTACTTAGATGCTCACACTGTTCTCTGTATCGTACAACAGGTTGCCTTATTATTAACTAGGTAGAATCCCACTAGAGGATAAGCCCATGCTAAAATTGGACCGGTCGATCAAGGGCTCAGGGCTATGCTCACCAGATGCGCTCACGTGCCACTAGTGAAACTGACCATGGTAACATACCCTGGTCTGACCTGCCGGAGTCCTTTGTTGGTGTCTTAGTCATTGGTCACCCGGTAGAGGAGTCCGACCCGTTGGTTGGTCGGACAGGGGCCCAACAATCAATTGATCAACCTCTCAGATGATCACCCGTTGGTTGGTTGGTTGGTTGGTTGGGTCCTGGCGTCGCCAGTAGCGACGCAGTACAGAGGCTGCGTGCCGCCGAGCGAGAACATATACGTGATGGTCAGATACTCAGATTCCTGCATCTCGCCAGCGTGCAGCTTGTATTGTTGGCCCCGTATGACGCTAATTGCAGCAAGGAAGCTAATATGATTACTAATATTTTCCAAGTCATCTATGGATTTGCAAAAGGAGTTGGGAACACCCAGTGCTGCCTAGTGCGCGAGCGTATGGCCGCCAACGGATCCTCCCTTGCCATCACTGCCCAGAACGCGGCCACAGGCACACCCGCCACACGGGTTTTGGAGGAACGGGAGAGCAGAGGTGAATGATTGGCGTGATATTTTGGCTTGATCCTTTTTAAAAAAAACTGCATTGGGGAGCATAGTTTTTATGGATGGTTTCTTGTGGCATAGAAACTACTAGATAGTTTCTTCATTGTGAGTGCCCTAGGGCACTCCCAACCTAGAAATCACAAGGTTTCTATGTTCATTGATTAGGATGTGAACTAAGTGAAAAGATGATGTGGCGTTGCATTTAAAGAAGAAACAGGAGGAAATGGTTCCTTAATAAAAATTATGTCTACATGGAAATCAAGGCATGAAGAAATGTGATAGGTAGATAAGCGGCGACAAAACATGTGATTGGAGGTGAAGTTATTTTTTACTGAGATAGGCCGGATCTTGATCTCGCTGCGGCCCTGCGTCCAGGCACCTGCGCCGGCCGCCGCGGAGCCGGTATCCACCCGCGCCGGCCGCCACAGCATTGGCCACCATGGAGCTGGCAGCCATCCACTGCAGCTCCGCTCCACTCACCGCCACACCACTCGCCACCTGAGCTGCCCCAAGGCCCGAGCCGTGAAGACGGCGCTACCCGACGTGGAGCTGGCAGCCATCCGCGTCGTCAGCTGCGGCTCCACCCTCCACCGCGCCACTCGCCACCTGCGCCTTCCCGAGGCCTGAGCCTCCACGTTCGTCGCCGACTGCTGCCCCAAGCCACCAACAATGCCACCCCGGGAGAGGCAACACAGAGCGACAGGCGGTTTCTTCCAATAGAGCTTCGTCGATGAGTGGACGTTCGATCCTAGAGGCGATTCTCTCCTTCTCGTCATGGAGCTTCTTTGGTTGATCTCCTCCCGTCGCCGTGGACCTTCCTGGCCTCAACTTTCGGTCAGGGAAGGTTGTTGAAGCTGAAATTCTACACAAGTTTGGTACTTCGATTTGTGTTCATCCCTCATTCCCTTTGAAAGGTTTCTTCCTCGTTCTCTCTTTTGGAAGATGCAAGTTTCGCTTGTCTAAAGATTCTATGGCTCGTATTCTTCAGGCCACCATTGGTGGTGATGCAGTTCTATTCCGTGTTCAGTTTCTTAGTGACAGAGTTTTCAGGTTCATTGTGAGCTCTCAGGATGTTGGTTTTCACATCTATAAACTCAGAGTTTTTGAGTGCGCCAACTACAAAGTCTTCTTCCACCTCTAGAATGGTGGTGGACCAAATTATGCTTTGGAATATCGGAATTGGATTGCTTAGGAGCAAGCCTCATGGACGTTGGTTAACAAGAATGCTTGTGTTCCTGCTTCGTCAAGATCGGTATGTCCTCTTACCAGCGCCAATGATGTTCCTGTTACCCATGGCTTTCCTGCTCCAAGCTCCTTGGCCATGAAGTTTTTGAATTTCAAATCCCCCATTAACTCAGGCAGAAAGTCAGTTTTTATGAGAATTGATCCTAGGGCAAACGGTGCTTTTAATCATATAAATGGTGCTTTTAATCACAAGACCGTTTCTCATTTTCAAGCAGGTGTTTTGGGCCCTGTCCCCAATCCCAAACGTTTAGCTCCTAGATCTGGTTCTTTGCTACGCCTCTGCTCTAATTGCTTATCACCGGCCCATGATTGGCCTGCTTGCAGATTTAACACACGTTGTCGTAGATGTCTATGTTTTGGGCACGTTTCTAGGGCATGCAGACTTCTGCCTCGATTCTCACATCGTGACCCTTCCAATTCTAGAGTTCTTTGTCCCTCTGAGATGCTGGTTGGTGGACCGCTAAGAAAGACTGCTCCGCGGATTTTTCACTCGGTCACCGAATATATTAAAGAACTCAGCAGCATTTCCTCTGTTCCTACTCCTATCACCGTCCCCTGGAGGCGGCCTTGGAGACTCCGAGCTCCGGAGTTTGACAACGGCGATGACGGTGAACTTGCTGCAGCCACCATAGCAACCACACCGGCACTCCCGATCATCTGCTCTTCGCTTAGTGAGTTCGGTTCCAAGCCATTTGGCATTCGTCATCCGCATGCTACCATTCATGTTGCTTGGACTCTAAAAACCCCAACTTCTGCTATAGTACCTTCTGAATAACCTCCAATGACATACATATTTGTTGATCTGCTCCTTTTATGCCTGAATGGGGTCAATGTGTGATGGTTCCAGGTCGTCCTGTGATGCACCGCGTCGTAACAGGTAGGATTCAATGGCGCAACAATGATGTTGCCATTGCTTTCATCCACCCACTGCCGCAGAATCAGATGGACTTCATTGTCATCCATGACACCTTGGCAGAGTTTCTGAATGTGCAGATGCGTATGCCTTATCAAGCCATACAACCTTGCCCTTTTGGTCAGGTCTACGTCACTTTCAGTCACATGTCACATAGAGCTTATCTTATTAACAGTGCTCCACATCAGTTTGGCAATTTTCACATTTCTTTCATAGCCCATGATCGTGCTTGGAACAACAGAACAACTGTTTATACCCATGAGGTTTGGTTGCTGTTGATTGGACTCAATCTTGACCTTTGGTCCTACTCTTTGGTCGACAAGGCTGTTTCTCAGTTTGGAAAACTTATAGTTTGGGAAGAAGATCACAACCATATGACCTGCACCCTGGTAAAGGCAAGTGTTACTGGGTTAGATGCTATACCATGGTTTCTAAACTTTTCTAAAGGTGAGGAACCTGAATCTGACAGTAGGACAGTGCAAACTGAGATCATTTTAACCAGAATGCTTGGAGCTATGCCTCAAGATGAGGACTTTCCACCGATGATCCAAATGATGTTGACCCACGTCACTTTGATTTCTTTGGTTTTGGTTAGCCAGGCCAGGGGCCCCCTCCACCACCACATGGCAACAATGGGCCAAATGCTCCAAACCATTTCCTTGCTGATGCTGCTGATCCTGCTGGGGCCCCTTGGAATCCAAATGCAGCCCAAGGCAATGCTTTGAACCAGCATGCACCTCAGGTTGCAGCACAGGTTGGATTTAGGCCTATGCCTGATGAGGCTCCTCTTCTAATTCCATGTAACACCCTAAAATTTTGGAAAGAATGAAAAATAGGAAAATATGATTTTTATGTATTTTTGTGAGCATGCAAACTTAGAATAATAATAATTTTTAATAATCTAAAATCAAATATAAGGGTAGAAACATGATTGAGCATTCATGCTGCTGCATTTGAAATTTTGTATTGAGTGGTTTGAATCAAATTCAAAATGGATTTCAAAATCTTTTGGAAAATGGTTTTGAAAAACTAGAAAAAGAAAAAAAAGAAAAAGGAAAGGAATTTCTTTTCTTCTCGGGCCGTTTTCTCTCCCGCAGCCCACTGCCCCGGCCTGCTGCGGCGGCCCACCGTTTCTCTTTACCTCCCCCGCGCCCGCAT
Organism: Saccharum spontaneum; assembly: GCA_022457205.1. NCBI lineage: Eukaryota > Viridiplantae > Streptophyta > Magnoliopsida > Poales > Poaceae > Saccharum > Saccharum spontaneum. The sequence goes on along the minus strand of CM039606.1, from coordinate 6,578,285 downwards.
CCGGCTCCTCTGGGCTGAGCCCAAGTTGCGGCCGCGGCCCATGCCGCTTCGCGCGCGTGCGGCCTTCTCCGCTCCCTAGCCGCTGACGAGCCGGTCCCACCGCTCAGTGACACCTTCTCCTTTCCCTCTCCTTCCTCCGGCGTTTTCCAAAAATGAACGCCACCGCCTTCCTCTCTCCACCGGATACGGTGATCCGAATCTCTCTCCGTATCCTCTCCCTTCCTTACTTAGAGCTGCCTCCGGGCTATAAAACGGAGCCCCCGCACCCTTCCGCTCTCATCCCACCTCTTTAGGGCTGCTGTAGCCGTCAAATACCGCCACCGCAAGCTCCTTCACCACCACCGTCCGCCATCCCGAGCTCGCCGTCGTTTCCGTCCCTCCCGCGCCCTAATTCTTGTCTTTGGTGAGTTCGCCGTGAGCTGCTCGTTCTCCCGGTGTTTCCCCTTCGTCGAATGGTGCCTGGAGCCGAGTTCTGGCGTTTCCCGGCCATGGCGCCGCCGCGGGGAGTCGCCGTCGGGCTGATTCCGGCCGGAGCGCCGCCGGCCTCACCCCCGATCCAATCTGGACCGTCCGATCTAAAACGGACGGCTAATATTTCATGATACCGGTTCAGTCGGCGTTTTTGCTAAAAAGTCCCTGTGATTTTTAAGTATATAACCCGCAGTCCTAAAACGTAAAGCTCAGAATACGCTTTGATTAATTGAAAACATAATTCGTTTCGGAAAAAGAAAATACGCTTTCTGATATTTATAGTTTTGCCATTCAACTTGTTTTAGTCGTAGAATCTTCGTTTTAACTCCGATTTGGTCCATTCAAATTGCGTTAGATTCATATTTGCGAGCTCTATGTAACTATACAACTGTACAGTAGGTTTGGATTAATTTATTTTCGAGTTTTAATTAAAGTATTTATTTTTCTATAGGAAATCTTTGGAAATTCGTAACTTTGTCATTTTAGCTCCGTTTTTCGTGATCTTCGCGTCTGTGTGATCCTAGCGAGTTGTAGATTCGTTTCAAAGACTTTTTATCTTATTTTCTTACTGATGGTGTACTGTTCTAATTATAGTCTTGTTTGTCTCTGCATGATTGCCTCTGGATGTGTGTTGTTGCTATTGGTTGATCGAGTATAGACGGTGAGCAATTCGTTGGGGATCAAGAGCCTTTCTACGAGCAAGATCTTCAGGACCAGTTTGAGCAAGGCAAGTATAGCATGGGATTATCCTTGTTGTCCTATTCACATTATGCAATAAATATCATTATGCATTTATTCCTTGTTAAGGATGACTTAGTGATTGATCCTACACCTTGGTACCTATTGTGATGCATTGAGTAGTATGGCTAGTGCTTAAACATGGACTATGATCATGTAAATTGATTAGAGGAATATGCAACAAACATTAAAATATGATTTTGATTAATGTTTAAAGGGGATTAGAGCATGGGGGTTACTTTTGATGCTCTAATTTCTCTCCATAAGGACTCATCTATAAGCGACAATCCGGGATTTAAGTACAACTGTGGGGGCTATATGGCTCTGGCTTTAGTCATATAGAAGGACCTTTTCTAGCTTGTTAGAGGTAACCTTTTTGGCGTAAGAACGGCTTGACGAATCGGGTATAGTGCGGCCTCTGTCCTTATGTGTATAGGCTGCGGGTTATTGTGCCATTTGGAAGGGGGGCTCTACATCTGTTTGCCGAGTGAATCTAATGGCCCTAACTTGTTATACGAACCTTCGAAAGACTTCATAGTGTTTACCCTGCCTGCTCACCTTGGTAGTGTTTTGGGAGTAATTAACCCGGGCATTTGGGTAACACGACTCACAGTGAAAGTGTACAACCTCTGCAGAGTGTAAAACTGTTATAACAGCCGTGCTCATGGTCACGAGTGGCCTTGGACCCTTATGGAATAGTTGATAATTGTTAATGGTTATGTTTTTGTTATTCATCAATCATTTCACATGGATCATATGTTTATTGTTTACATTGAGACATTTTGATGCTATTGATATGCTAAAATCATGCTAATTAAAAGCTACATGCTGACAAACCAATGTTATGCCTTTTTGAGCCTCATGAACCCCATGTTACACTTGTTGAGTACGAGATGTACTTACGCTTATTTATTTTTCTTACTTGGATAAAAATCCCGGATGGGTAACAGATGGAGGTAATAGTGACTACTACGCCTACTTCCCTAAAGATTACTAGTCTTGTTGTCAACCAGTCAATGTACCTGTGACTGTTGCTACCACGAGAGTTATTTATTTATACTTCTGCTACATTTGTGTTAAGACTATGTGTTAAATATCGTGATGTAATAATATTTGTGATGATACTTCCGTTATAATTTGTGAACTTATGTGTGATTGATCTCTGGGCGCACATAAGGGTATGCACTCCATTTGGTCGTTAAATGGGTGTGACAAATTGGTATCAAAGCTCTTGTTGACTGTAGGACGCAAGCCTAGCTAGAAATGGTCGATTTAGTATTATCTTTACACTATTTTTATGCTCACTATCTTGCTCTTGTTATTTGATAAATTTTTATGCTTCTTATGTCTCATTCTATTATGAAATTTTGCCTCTATTCTAACTTCATCTAAAAATTCTGTAGATGGCCCGTGACCGTAAGACTGCCCGCATCAGCTCTGGAGGATACTACCCACCTCGTGCCCTGCTTGCAACTAAAGAGCCCCAAGAGCCAGAACCCCAGGAACAGGAGCAGGCTCCTGAAGCACCAGTCCAAGCACCAGCACCTCCCCAGGAAGAGCCTGAGCCTGAAGAAGATCCAGAAATCATCGAGATTGAAGATGATGAAGAGGAAGCTAATGGAGGAGGACAACCCCCGTCTTCACCGCATCATGAAGCTCTTGGAGATATGCCACCTCCTCCAATGGGGTGGACTGTGAGGATCTACCACAGGAATGGAGGGAATGCTGTCTCTCATCTTCGCCTAGTGGGGATGCTCACTGCTTACTTCGCTGATTGGCATCCAGCTGTGGAGTATGTCTGCTGGGAGTACACTCATCCACTGGAGGATACATACTGGAAGGCAAGGGCAAGCATCTTTGCACATAAGCAAGACAAGGGGGCATATCAGCTCGATAGGATGTTCTCTCACATGGGACATCGAGCTACTATAGAGGATAGCATTGAAGATGCTGCTTTTGAAGCATGTATGGGTCTCCGCTATCTTCGGTTTAACCTTATGAAGCATGACATCCATCGCTTCTTTCCTCGTGCACACCCCGACCTTGGATGGCTATGACAGATCCAGTGCAGCTAGAGCCACTACCTCGGGTGATGGTGAACCTTGTCTATGATATGATGGATAGGAAGCTGTAGCTAGAAGAGATGGTGAAGGCACAAGGGAAGACTATCAAGAGGTGCCAGGCAACCATTGATGAGCTCCGAGCAAACCAAGGCCTGCCCAAGATTTATGAGATATTAGAGCATGAGCCACTTCCTTAGGAAGTAGGAGTCCTTTATGTAATAAGAACGTTCTTAGTAACGTCAGTTGAGTCAGTCGAGTCTGTCGTGTGGTTTGAACCTTGGTGTGCTAGTTGCTTTATTATTATGCTTATGTGTGAGTTGGATCTTTGTTTGAGTGTCGGGACTTGTAGGTATGTCTACAATTTCCATTCTTAAGAATAATAAGTTTAATAGTCAAGGGAATAATAGTTGGGTTTGGTATTATCACGTTTCTGTCCTTGCTGTTTTCTGGAGCAGTCTTCAATGTTTCAGCTATAGTTTAAAAACGGTTCGTGCAACATTTATAAAATTTTTATGAGAGAAACTAGACCCAAGAATCTTTCAAATGCCACTGGAATTACCTTTTTATCTAATCTGGTTCGAGAGATATAATTTTCACAAGTTAAAGTTTCTGCACAGTCTGGAATCTGGAACAGTTTATGTTACGCCTTATTTTTCATAGACTTAACGACAGAATCTGATCTTGAGGTCTGAATAGAAATTGTGGATAATTTCATAAGCTTTCCAACCATATAAAGCACGCCTCTTTTGGATTTCTGTAGCTCGAGATATGATTGAAATACTGAGCTGTCAATATTGCTACTCGTCCAGAAAACTTTCAGATCTCATTCTTAATCTTATAAGTGGTTGATAACATGGAATTCTTAAAGTTTGCATGTTTATGGGTGGCAGATGGCCGGAAGAGGAAGAGGCAGGGGTCATGGAAACATTCCTCCAAATCCACCACCACCACCGCCACCAACTATCGAGCAACTGTTGGCAGTACAAACGCAGTTGATGCAACAACTAGTGCAAAACCAGCAAAATCAGCCAGTTGCTGGGGCTCAACCACGTGATAAGCGTGGTGAATTTTTGAAGGGTCGTCCCCCAGTGTTCACACATGCTGCTGATCCATTGGAGGCCGATGATTGGCTTCATGTTGTGGAGAAACAACTCAATATTGTACAATGTGATGACCGACAGAAGGTGCTGTTCGCTTCTGGGCAACTTCAGGGAGAAGCTCAGGATTGGTGGGAGTCATATGTGTATGGTCGTCCTGCCAATGCTCCTGCAGTCACCTGACAGGAGTTTAGAGAGAACTTCAGGGCTTACCATATACCTGAAGGAATGATAGAGTTGAAGGCGGAGGAATTCAGGAACCTGACCCAAGGGTCAATGACTGTAGCTGAGTACCGTGACAAGTTTGCTCAATTGTCACGATATGCTCCACATGAGGTGGCCAATGACAATGATAAGCAGCGCCGCTTCTTGAAGGGATTATATGATGGACTACAGTTGTAGTTGATGTCCAATACCTACCCTAACTTTCAGACGCTTGTGAACCGCGCTATCGTGGTGGATAACAAGCGCAAGGAAATGGATGCAAAGAGGAAGAGGTTACAGGGACAAGCCTCCAGTAGCAACACCCGTCCACGTACTGGCTTTCAGCAGAATAATCAGCAGAGGCCTCCTTCTGGACAGTGGAATCGTGGTCAGGCCTCTTTCCGTGGACAGTTTCCGCAACGTCCCCCATTCCAGCCACAGAATAGCAACCAACGTCCTCCGCAGCAGAATGTGAATCAAGCACAGCGTCAGGGTCCTTCCAACAACACTCCCACGAAGACTAGTGCTCCCAATACTCCCAACAGGTGTTTCCGATGTGAAAAAGAAGGTCACTTGTCCTACAATTGCCCGAAAAAGCCCAACCAGCAGACTCCTCAGAGACAGAGCAGCCACCAGAAGCCCGCACCTAACTCGGGAAGGGTGAATCACTTGTCCCAGGAAACTGTAGTGGAGAAGCCAGAAGTTATGCTTGGTACGTTCGATGTTCACTCTACTCCCGCCACTGTTCTTTTTTATTCTGGAGCATCACATTCTTTTATATCACAATCATTTGTTAGAATACATAGAATCCATTTGTGTGCCATGAAGAACCCTATCTTAGTAAACTCACCTGGTGGGAGCATGCCAGCATCTTATCGCTGTCTACCGATTAGTCTCAACTTAAGGGGGTAGAGTTTACAGTTAGTCCTATAGTTTTGAGAACAGCTGGGATTGATCTTATATTGGGAATGGATTGGATGATGCAACAACAAGTAGAGATTCAGTGTAAGGATAAATCGGTTGTACTGACAATACCAAAGGGTGATAGAATCAAGGTTGAGGTAAAAGTGCAGAAACAAGAGACCGCTACAGTGAACCAGCTCAATGATGGTGCCAACCAGGAAGATCCAGTTGTGGAGGAGTTCCCAGATGTGTTTCCGGAGGAATTGCCAGGTATGCCACCAGACCGTGACATTGAATTTATTATTGAATTATTACCTGGAACTGCACCTATAGCTAAGCGTCCATATAGAATGGGAGTAAATGAATTAGAAGAACTTAAGAAACAAATTAAGGAGTTGCAGGATAAGGGTTTTATTCGTCCTAGTTCTTCATCGTGGGGAGCACCAGTGATTTTTGTGGATAAGAAAGATGGAACTGAGAGGATGTGTGTAGATTATCGGTCTCTTAATGAGGTTACTATCAAGAATAAGTACCCATTTCCTAGAATTGATGACCTATTTGATCAGTTGAGAGGAGCTTGTGTATTCTCCAAGATTGATCTTCGCTCTGGATATCATCAATTGAAGATTCGTGCCAGGGATATACCCAAGACAGCTTTTACCACACGGTATGGGTTATATGAGTATACAGTGATGTCCTTTGGTTTGACTAATGCCCCTGCATACTTCATGTACTTAATGAATAAGGTGTTCATAGAATATCTGGACAAGTTTGTAGTGGTATTCATTGATGATATTCTAGTATTTTCCAAGACTGAGGAAGAACATGCTGAACATTTGAGGTTGGTCTTGCAAAAGCTTAGAGAACACCAACTATATGCAAAAAGGAGTAAATGTGAGTTTTGGCTTAAGGAAGTTTCTTTTCTGGGTCACATTGTCTCAAATGGAGGAATATCAGTAGATCCTGGCAAGGTGAAAGATGTATTGAACTGGAAGCCACCCATCAATGTAAGTGAGATCCGTAGCTTCTTGGGATTGGCTGGTTATTATAGGAGATTTATAGAGGGGTTTTCAAAGCTTGCAAAACCAATGACTGCATTATTGGAGAAGAATGTCAAGTTTGTGTGGTCCGAGAAGTGTCAGGCTAATTTTGAGGAATTAAAGAAAAGATTGACTACTGCACCCGTCTTAGTTTTGCCAGATCTGAATAAACCTTTCTCTATCTATTGTGATGCATCTCGATTGGGTTTGGGATGTATTCTTATGCAAGAAGGTAGAGTTGTGGCATATGCATCGAGGCAGTTGAGGAAGCATGAGTTAAATTACCCTACTCATGATTTGGAATTAGCTGCAGTAGTTCATGCATTAAAAATATGGAGACATTATTTGATTGGACACAAGAGTGATATATACACTGATCACAAGAGTCTAAGGTATATCTTCACTCAAACGGATCTGAACTTGAGGCAGCGTAGATGGTTAGAGTTGATAAAAGACTATGATCTAGAGGTGCATTATCATCCAGGAAAGGCCAACGTTGTTGCTGATGCTCTTAGTAGAAAAAGTTATGCAAATGAAATACAAGTAATGTCTATGCCAAAAGAATTGTGTGCCGAGTGCAAGCATCTGAACTTAGGATTTACTACCAATGCAGTGAAATTAGTATTAGAGCCTACTTTGGAGCAAAAAATCCGTAAAGGTCAGCAGAAGGATGAAAAGTTGAGAGAGATAGCTGAAAACATAGCGAAAGGTAAATCTCCAGGATTCCGTAAGGATGATAATGGTACGCTATGGTTTGGAAAAAGGCTGTGTGTGCCTGAAGATAAGGATGTCAGAAGGGCAATTCTGCGTGAAGCTCATGAGTCAGCTTATTCCATACATCCGGGGAGTACTAAGATGTACTTGGATCTAAAAAGAGAAATATTGGTGGTATGGTTTAAAGAGAGACGTTGCTGAGTATGTTGCTTTGTGTGACACTTGTCAAAGGGTGAAAGCTGAACATCAGAGACCTGCAGGATTGTTACAGCCTATGCAGATACCCGAGTGGAAATGGGAAGAGGTTGGTATGGACTTTATAGTTGGGTTGCCACGGACTCAAAGAGGATATGATTCAATCTGGGTGATAGTGGATCGTCTGACTAAGGTTGCTCATTTTCTGCCTGTAAAGACTACATATAGCAGTGCGAAGTTGGCAGAGTTGTATATGGAAAGAATAGTGAGTCTACATGGAGTACCTAAGAAGATTGTGTTTGATTGAGGTACTCAGTTTACATCTCATTATTGGCAAAAGATACATGAATCATTGGGGACCAAACTGAATTTTAGTACAGCTTATCATCCCTAGACAGATGGTCAAACGGAGAGAATTAATCAGATATTGGAAGATATGTTGAGAGCTTGTGCTTTACAATATGGTACTAGCTGGGATAAGAGTTTGCCTTATGCAGAGTTCTGTTATAACAATAGTTATCAGAAGAGTCTTCAAATGGCACCGTTTGAGGCTCTGTATGGACGAAAGTGTAGGACCCTGTTGTTCTGGAATCAGACGGGGGAGAGTCAAGTGTTTGGGCCTGATGTATTAAAGGATGCTGAAAAGAAAGTGAGAATGATTAGAGATAATCTAAAAATAGCACAGTCCCGATAGAAAAGCTATGCTGATACTCGTAGAAGAGAGTTAACTTTTGAGGTAGGGGATTATGTTTACTTGAAAGTGTCACCCATGAGGAGTGTGAAGAGGTTTAACATGAAGGGTAAATTGGCACCAAGATATATTGGACCTTTTAAGATCATAGAGAGACGTGGTGAAGTGGCATATCAGTTGGAATTACCCGAAAGTTTGGCAGGTGTACATGATGTGTTCCATGTGTCTCAATTGAAGAAATGTTTACGAGTACCAGAGGAACAGATTCCATTAGAGGAGCTCACTGTTAAGGAGGATCTTACATATGAGGAGTTTCCGGTTAAAATTTTGGAGACTGCTGACAGAGTCACAAGAAGTCGAACAATCAAAATGTGTAAAGTACAGTGGAATCGGTACACCGCAGAAGAGGCTACTTGGGAGCGAGAAGAGGATCTGAAAAAAACCTACCCGCAACTGTTTGAGTAAGCATCGGTCGAATCTCGGGGCGAGATTCATTTTAAGGGGGGTAGAATTGCAACACCCTAAAATTTTGGAAAGAATGAAAAATAGGAAAATATGATTTTTATGTATTTTTGTGAGCATGCAAACTTAGAATAATAATAATTTTTAATAATCTAAAATCAAATATAAGGGTAGAAATATGATTGAGCATTCATGCTGCTGCATTTGAAATTTTGTATTGAGTGGTTTGAATCAAATTCAAAATGGATTTCAAAATCTTTTGGAAAATGGTTTTGAAAAACTAGAAAAAGAAAAAAAAAGAAAAAGGAAAGGAATTTCTTTTCTTCTCGGGGCGTTTTCTCTCCCGCAGCCCACTGCCCCGGCCTACTGCGGCGGCCCACCGTTTCTCTTTTCCTCCCCCGCGCCCGCATCCGGCTCCTCTGGGCTGAGCCCAAGTTGCGGCCGCGGCCCATGCCGCTTCGCGCGTGCGCGGCCTTCTCCGCTCCCTAGCCGCTGACGAGCCGGTCCCACCGCTCAGCGACACCTTCTCCTTTCCCTCTCCTTCCTCCGGTGTTTTCCAAAAATGAACGCCGCCGCCTTCCTCTCTCCACCGGATACGGTGATCCGAATCCCTCTCCGTATCCTCTCCCTTCCTTACTTAGAGCTGCCTTCGGGCTATAAAACGGAGCCCCCGCGCCCTTCCGCTCTCATCCCACCTCTTTAGGGCTGCTGTAGCCGTCAAATACCGCCACCGCAAGCTCCTTCACCGCCATCGTCCGCCATCCCGAGCTCGCCGTCGTTTTCGTCCCTCCTGCGCCCTAATTCTTGTCTTTGGTGAGTTCGCCGTGAGCTGCTCGTTCTCCCGGTGTTTCCCCTTCGTCGAATGGTGCCCGGAGCCGAGTTCTGGCGTTTCCCGGCCATGGCGCCGCCGCGGGGAGTCGCCGTCGGGCTGATTCCGGCCGGAGCGCCGCCGGCCTCACCCCCGATCCAATCTGGACCGTCCGATCTAAAACGGACGGCTAATATTTCATGATACCGGTTCAGTCGGCGTTTTTGCTAAAAAGTCCCTGTGATTTTTAAGTATATAACCCGCAGTCCTAAAATGTAAAGCTCAGAATACGCTTTGATTAATTGAAAACGTAATTCGTTTCGGAAAAAGAAAATACGCTTTCTGATATTTACAGTTTTGCCATTCAACTTGTTTTAGTCGTAGAATCTTCGTTTTAACTCCGATTTGGTCCATTCAAATTGCGTTAGATTCATATTTGCGAGCTCTATGTAACTATACAACTGTACAGTAGGTTTGGATTAATTTATTTTTCGAGTTTTAATTAAAGTATTTATTTTTCTATAGGAAATCTTTGGAAATTCGTAACTTTGTCATTTTAGCTCCGTTTTTCGTGATCTTCGTGTCTGTGTGATCCTAGCGAGTTGTAGATTCGTTTTAAAGACTTTTTATCTTATTTTCTTACTGATGGTGTACTGTTCTAATTATAGTCTTGTTTGTCTATGCATGATTGCCTCTGAATGTGTGTTGTTGCTATTGGTTGATCGAGTATAGACGGTGAGCAATTCGTTGGGGATCAAGAGCCTTTCTACGAGCAAGATCTTCAGGACCAGTTTGAGCAAGGCAAGTATAGCATGGGATTGTCCTTGTTGTCCTATTCACATTATGCAATAAATATCATTATGCATTTATTCCTTGTTAAGGATGACTTAGTGATTGATCCTACACCTTGGTACCTATTGTGATGCATTGAGTAGTATGGCTAGTGCTTAAACATGGACTATGATCATGTAAATTGATTAGAGGAATATGCAACAAACATTAAAAGATGATTTTGATTAATGTTTAAAGGGGATTAGAGCATGGGGGTTACTTTTGATGCTCTAATTTCTCTCCATAAGGACTCATCTATAAGCGACAATCCGGGATTTATAGTATAACTGTGGGGGCTATATGGCTCTGGCTTTAGTCATAAAGAAGGACCTTTTCTAGCTTGTTAGAGGTAACCTTTTTGGTGTAAGAACGGCTTGACGAATCGGGTATAGTGCGGCCTCTGTCCTTATGTGTATAGGCTGCGGGTTATTGTGCCATTTGGAAGGGGGGCTCTACATCTGTTTGCCGAGTGAATCTAATGGCCCTAACTTGTTAGACGAACCTTCGAAAGACTTCATAGTGTTTACCCTGCCTGCTCACCTTGGTAGTGTTTTGGGAGTAATTAACCCGGGCATTTGGGTAACACGACTCACAGTGAAAGTGTACAACCTCTACCGAGTGTAAAACTGTTATAACAGCCGTGCTCACGGTCACGAGTGGCCTTGGACCCTTATGGAATAGTTGATAATTGTTAATGGTTATGTTTTTGTTATTCATCAATCATTTCACATGGATCATATGTTTATTGTTTACATTGAGACATTTTGATGCTATTGATATGCTAAAATCATGCTAATTAAAAGCTACATGCTGACAAACCAATGTTATGCCTTTTTGAGCCTCATGAACCCCATGTTACACTTGTTGAGTACGAGATGTACTTACGCTTGTTTATTTTTCTTACTTGGATAAAAATCCCGGATGGGTAACAGATGGAGGTAATAGTGACTACTACGCCTACTTCCCTGAAGATTACTAGTCTTGCTGTCAACCAGTCAATGTACCTGTGACTGGAGCTACCACGAGAGTTATTTATTTATACTTCCGCTACATCTGTGTTAAGACTATGTGTTAAATATCGTGATGTAATAACATTTGTGATGATACTTCCGTTATAATTTGTGAACTTATGTGTGATTGATCTCTGGGCGCACATAAGGGTATGCACTCCATTTGGTCATTAAATGGGTGTGACATTCCAATTCAAGGTCAACTAGTGCATGAAGGTCAAGATGCTGAAGGAAATGAGCTGCCACAGCCAGTAGAGGACGTTATTCATAATATCCCAGATTTGCAGGAGGCACCTCAATTGGCTGAAGAACAAGTTTTAGTAATGGATGATGACACAGACACAGATTCAGCAGGTTCAGTTACCTATTCCAGAAGTTGAGATTGTGCCTTTCCCAGACTCCAATAATCTTCAACCTTTGATGCCTGAAGAAATCCAAGAAGAAGAATTAAAGGGTTGGATCAATGGAGAGGAGAATGAGTTCAATGCAAATGAAAATGCTCCTCTACAGCAAGCCAAGGAAAATATTCAGAATGAGATGAATGCAAATGAGAATGCTCCTCTTCAGCAAGTTAATGAAAACATTCAGTTAGGCTTTGTTCAAGTTCAGAATTCTTGGCCTCAGAAGGAATTTTTGGACCTTATCCTACTATGCAGCACAAGAGTAATCTAGGATCAGATTTTGAGTATGGGCAATCTTCTAAATAGCCTTTACTAGTGGACCCCCTTCACTTTGACAGTTCCACTTGGAACAACACATCTACTGGACACAGTGTGGGAGAAGCAAGCAGGAACACCCCCAGCCCTACCACTTTTAGAATGTGGGCCAAGTTCTTCTCAAATAGAGATCCTGGGCGGCCTTCAGTCACCACCCCATCTGAGTGGATGGACTTCTTTACTATGATGCTTCTTAAGGATTCATCAAATGAGTGGGCCACACAATTCCTCAAGTCCTAAGCGAGGAGCATGTAGTCCCTTCTGATCCTATTTAGACTTTAGAGGAGCACACCTCTCCCTTGGAGAAACTGAAGCAGCCCTCTATAAACTCTCCAGAAGAATCAGTGGGCTTCTTTGATCCCTCTCAGAACCTGGAGGGACACACCCCTACCTTGGAGAAGAACGACCAAGCTTCTCTGGATCCTTCAATTATGACCACTCCTATTAACAAGAACAAGGGTACAAAGAGAGGTAGACCTTTCATTATATCTGAATCTCAAGTCAGGCGTAGCTCTAGACTTCATTCACAAAATAAAGGTTTTAAACCATCTCTATGCAAAGATAAAAGTTCTCTTAGATGTGAAACTAAGCCACCTCTTATCTCTGCTGCTGTAGTTCAGGATCTTGGTGCTAGTTTCTACAAGGTGGATCCAAAACGCCTAACTGATGAAACGCTTCTTTCCAAGCCTGTTGCCAAAAAGCTGTTGGAAGGCCCAAGTCCAAGAAGGCCAAGAAGAATGGTGGCAATGACAAACCTATTGATGATTAGGCCAAGAGTAGCAAATCAAAGCCTACTGAAGAGGAGCCTAGGCCATCCAAGAAGCTTGGCCCAAAAGAGAACTAATGTTGTCCATAGCTCTTAGTTATCTAAGCTGCTTTTGTATCTATTCCCACTTTAGATATGAATAATAGAACTTGGAAAGTGTTAAGTTGGAATGTCCGAGGCATCAATTTGGACAAGAAATGGAACTCTATAAGAGACCGTATTGTAGAAAGTGCTTGTGACATTGCTTGCTTGCAAGAAACAAAGCGTGCCTATTTTGACTTAAGTTTCATCAGACTTTTTCCCTCCCTCTTTTGATTGTTTTGAGTACCTTCCCACTATGGGGGCCTCCAGTGGTTCTCTTATCATTTGGAAAAGCTCCACTTTCAATGAAAAATGTGTTTTCCAAAACTCATATGTTGTCTCTGTTGAATTCTCCTCTCCATATAATGGTGCAACATGGATTCTTACTAATATTTAAGCTCCTTGTACCCTTTCTAGTAAAAGAGTTTTTTTAAGGTGGTTCAAACATATTCAAATGCCAGATCATGTTGATTGGTTAGTAGTTGGGGATTTTTATCTTTACAGGAACCCAAAGGAGAGGAACAAGCCAGGTGCTGACTCTTCTGAAATGCAGTCGTTCAATGAGGCCATTAGTAAGTTGGGTTTAATGGAATTACCATTGAAAGGTAAACAATTTACTTGGTCTAATAAACAACTTTGCCATTTACTTGAAAGATTGGATTGGTTTTTTACCTCCTCATGTTGGACATTGAATTATCCCCACTCTTGTGCCTCCACTATGAGCATGGAAACTTCTGATCATACACCTTGCCTAGTTTCCATCAATACAGTCATCCCAAAGAGTAAGACTTTTCGTTTTGAGAACTTTTGGATGCACCATGATGATTTTTTGGACCAGGTTCAAGCTGGCCTAGTTGGTTCACTTCTGCACAACACCTTGATGCAGCTAAAGCTTTAACTTCTAAATTCAAAAACCTTAGAAAGGTTTTAAAAGATTGGAGTCATTCTTTGTCCAATTTGAAGGACAACATTGGAAGAGTCAAACTGGTGCTGGGGTTTCTTAATTTACTGGAGGAGTTTAGGGACCTATCACTCATTGAGTGGAATTTCAGAGCTACCTTAGAAGCCAAATTGATCTCCTTGCTTAGTCAACAAAAGGCCTATTGGAAACAAAGGGGACAAATTAAGTGGGTAACTTTGGGTGATGCTAGTACATAGTTTTTTCATGCACATGCTACAGTGAAATGTAGAAGAAACTTGATTATTTCTCTCATTGATGACAATGATAATACACTCTATGATCATGATTCTAGGGCAGAGCTTCTTTGGCAATCTTTTAAGGCCAGGCTAGGCACCACTAACTTTTCTAGGATTCAGTTTGATCTCTCACAGCACTTTGATGAACAGAGAGCCCTAGATCTCTCTCAGCTTACTCATATTTTCTCCAAGACAGAGATTGATCAAGTGGTTAAAAACCTTCCATTTAATAAAGCTCTAGGTCTAGATGGCTTCAACACAGATTTCATAAAGAAGTGCTGGCCAATTATTTGTTATGATTTTTATAGGATCTTTGATGATTTCTATAGTGGACATATTTGCTTGCAAAGCATAAATGGTTCTTATATTACCTTGGTACCAAAGAAGGATGGTGCAGTCAGAGTCACAGACTTCAGGCCAATATCTTTGTTGAATAACTCCATCAAAATCATCACAAAGGTACTTGCAAACAGGTTACAAGTGGTCCTACCTTGTTTAATTCATAAAAATTAATATGGCTTTATTAAGAAAAGATCTATACAGGATTGTCTGGCTTGGTCACTGGAGTATCAACATATGTGTCATCAATCAAAGAAGGAGATAATTATTCTAAAATTATATTTTGAAAAGGCTTTTGATAAAGTTGAACATCAACTTATGTTGGGGATCATGAAAGCAAAAGGGTTCCCAGATCAATGGTTGAATTGGATTCAATAAATTTTCAATTCAGGAACATCAGCAGTTCTTCTAATAGTGTGTTAGGGAAAGTTTTTCATTGTCTTAGGAGGGTAAGACAAGGAGACCCACTTTCTGCTCTGTTGTTTGTCTTGACTGCAGATTTTCTATAGACCCTGCTGAATGCAGCTTGCTCAAATGAAGATCTTACTTTGCCCCTTCCTTTGAATCATGATCAAGAATTTCCTATTCTTTAGTATGTAGATGACACTTTGGTCTTCATGCAAGGAGACAGTAATCAGGTTGCCTTCCTTACAAATCTGCTCAATATATTTGGTGAATCTACTATACTTAAGGTAAACTTTGAAAAGTCTTTTATGGTGCCCATAAATGTGCAACAGAACAATTTTGATGAGTTGCTTCTTTTGGATGTGCAAAGGGTACTTTACCTTTTACTTACCTTGGTCTGCCACTTAGCATTTCAAAACCACCAGTTGCAGACTTTTGGCCTTTGGTTAACAAGTGTGAAAGAAGACTTATTAGTATTTCAACCTTTCTAAGCCAAGCTGGGAGATTAAAACTCACAAATGCAGTATTCTCTGCCCTTCCCACTTTTGCCATGTATACTTTTAGCCTCTCCAAAACAATCATCAAGCAGATTGATAAATATAGAAAACATTGTTTATGGAAAGGCTCAGATATAAATAAAAAGAAGCCACCAAAAGCTGCTTGGCCTATGGTCTGCATTTCAAAGGAGGAAGGTGGTTTGGGTGTTCTTAATTTAAGAACTCAGAATGAATGTCTTCTACTCAAACACTTGGATAAATTCTTTAACAAGGTTAATGTACCATGGGTCCAACTTGTGTGGAATAGATATTATTCTGATGGAAAGCTTCCAAGATTGACTTCCAACTTTAGAGGCTCCTTCTGGTGGAGAGATTTGCTGAAATTGTTAGATCCTTTCAAAGGTATGGCAATGGTTACTATCCATAATGGTGCCTCGTGTTTCTTTTGGTTGGATCTTTGGGAAGGGCAGGTATTGCAACATTCTTTTCTAGAGCTTTTCTCATTCTGCAGAGATACATTTGTTTCAGTCAAGGCAGTTAAGTCTGCAGCAACAGCCATTAATTTATTCCATTTGCCTTTGTCCACTTAAGCATATAAACAATTTCAGCAACTTGACATCACTACTCAGAATATACAGCTCAATTCAGATTCAGATCAGTGGACATATATATGGGGTTTTAATATTTTCTCATCAAGCAAAGCTTACAAAGTTCTCTTTGGAAGCTCCCAAGTGCACCCTATTTACAAATGGCTTTGGAAATCTGCATGCCAAAATAAGAGAAAGTTTTTCTTTTGGCTTTTACTCAAGGATAGGCTGAGTACAAGAGAATTACTCAGGCGTAAAACAATGTTCCTGCAATACTATAACTGTGTTCTCTGTACACATGGTGTAGAGGAGTCTCTCTTCCATCTCATCTTTGACTGCCCTTTTGCAATGGCCTGTTGGAACACTCTGAATCTGTTGGTTCCAGTGTCTTGTTCACCTCTGCAGATTTTTGAAGCCTTCAAGACTCAACTACATGTGCCATTCTTTATGGAAATCCTGGTAACGATGTGTTGGTCTATTTGGACTATCAAGAATGATGTTATTTTTAGAGGAATACGAACTTCCATTCAACGTTGCAAGTCAATCTTCAGGACTGAATTTGCCTTAGTTATACTAAGGGCAAAAATATCTCACCATCCCATAATTGATACATGGCTAGAAGCTTTTGTGTAATCCTTTTAATTTTGTTTGTAACCTTCTTTGTTTCTTGATTTCTGTATTTGAGAACCGTAAAACTTAGTGAATCAATAAAAGCACAGTAGGGGGCTTTACCCCTCCTGTTTTCCCTCAAAAAAAACATGTGATTGGACAAAACATTATTCTGTAGAAACTATCCATTAGCTAGGAACTTGGTTTTCTTTGTATAGTGTCTATATAATATAAATTAATGGGTATAGAAACTATCTGTGGTATTTGTGACTGCCCTAACATTACTTATATGATTAAATCTCTTCTGTTTATTAAGGCAATTAGGAAAATGTTTTTGTTTGGTGTCGGTAGAAGCAAACTAAGCACTTTGGCGCTGCCACAGTAATTAGTAGACAGATCAATCATTGTGCCACGGCTGTCCAGTGAACATTTTTAATTTTCTGGCCATGTATGGCAGTATAAAAGCTATTTAAGTACATCTGTTATTTCTTCATGCTTGGCTAGCATTATAAGACACATCTGCATATTGCCTCAAGCATCAAAATTGGTTGGTAAAATAGTTATGTCAGACAAAGAGCCTAATATAACTTGTGTTCATCCTGGTTGCTACACTAACATGTAAATATAAACTCAGCTTCATAGGTTGCATTGATCAACCAGTAACATACAAGCAATGCATTGCGTGGCAAAGTATTTCTAGTAGGCAACTGCATGCAAGAAGTCCTGAAAGATAGTGTAATGGGAATTGGATGCATCAGGAGTTCCAGCACCACTTCCAGCTTTCTTGACCGATGACAAAACAAATTTGAGGTGCGCCAAGTAGTGGAGATGCATGTCACTAAAGCGAGACAGCGGGTCAAAAATGCTGCCTGTCCACGATCCTCTCTGGTGGGGGAACTGACCTGCCGAACTGTTGTCTCCACAAGCAGACTGACCTGCAGCCGTAGGCAGCTGATCTAGCAGATCAGGCAAAGGTGTCTCCCTTAGCAGATCAAGCAGCTGAGCTGCACCATATGCTTTGGATAATGACAATGGCAACTACATCCGTATTGGCTCTCCCTAAAAATATAAACAGATTGACCTACCTCAACACTTGACACATTCTGTCATTCATCGCTGGCATGTGGCACCTGCAGCCGGAAGACTAGGAACTGTTAGGAGCAGATGCATGAGAACAGTGCACGTTTGGACAAGAATAATTGCAGCTTGATCCCAATGAAAACATTTCTAAATGTGGTCACCTACAAAGTTGTAGATCGTGTAAAAATCTAAACCTTTGGTATGTCATGCCCATCATCTGAGAGGTTGTTTGAAAATTCAAAGTATGAAAGTCAAAATCTAAGAACTTTAAACAAAATTTTTGCTCTCTAACATTCATCGAACAAAATCATGTCATCCAGAAAGTTTTAGGTTGTGTAAAGATCTACAACACTGGAATATGCCATGTACGTCAATATTTGTGGTTGTTTAGAATATTTAAAATTATGTATTACAAACTATATGAACTAAAATGGATAATTGGGTTTCTAAAAGAGCTCAAATAAAGACATTGACACTTGCAAAATTGTACATCACGTTCAGCTCAATAATTTTCATTAGATTTCATAAGGAAAAGTTCTGAATGTTTTGTTTCGCAAGTATTTTTAAGGCCAAAACCTTAATGTCTCACCTCTATAATTGACCTATTTTCAGAGGTGGGTCCTTGGCCATTGTCCCCAAGATTACTTCTAGAGACATTATGTGAAGAGAATGGGCTCTGAAAATGAAATTAAGTGCCTCCTAAAAACGAATTTTAGCTGCGTTGCAGCAACACTTTAATTAGTAGGCTCATCGATTGTTGTACTTATCTACATGGTGAGCATTAATACGTATGTACATATAGCATCCAAGAAACGTCGCAATTGGTTGTTGAAACACTTATGTAAGCCAGAGAGTGCCTATACGGCCTTTGGCCAACTCAGATTTCATATATGCATATTCACCCCTGTATATGTTCATGCCCAGGAGTGGGCCTGGCTTAATTAATTGCTATTCAGTTGAGTACCCAAATTTTTTGAAAGAACAATTCTTACATATAGTGTATATATGCATGTATATTAGAAAAAAGAATCCAATAAAGGTCCTGTAAAGAATGTGGCCTACAATGCAGATTTTTCTTTTTTTTAGTGGAACAATGTAGATTCTTCTTTGCCTTGCATCCCCACCCAAAGGCCGTCACTTGTCACTTGTGTTTAAATTCTGTTTTGATTCCCCATATTTTATACTAATCCAAGTGTAAATTGATTGTTTGGGGCCTAAACGAATTCAAATCAAAAAGTTATCAACTACAAAGTTTCATAACTTTTTGAGATCTACAATTTTCATATAGGAAGTTTCTCCATCCGAGGTCGTTTACAAAATTTGAATTTCAAATTTGAGAAATTCAAACGTAGTTTTGCATGGTAAGATGATTTCAAAAGAAAAAGTTGTCAACTACAAAGTTTCATAACTTTTCGAGATCTACAAAGTTTATTTTGGTTGTTTTTCCATCCGAGGTCTTTTAAAAAATTCGAATTTTAAATTTTTAAAATTTAGATGCAGTTTTGCATGATAAGATGATTTCAAATTAAAAAGTTTTCAACTACAAAGTTCTATAACTTTTCAAGATCTACAAAGTTTATTTTGGTTGTTTTTTTATCCGAGGTCTTTCGAAAAATTCGAATTTTAAATTTTTTAAATTCAAATGCAGTTTTGCATGATAAAATTATTTCAAATCAAAAAGTTTTCAACTACAAAGTTTCATAACTTTTCAAGATCTACAAAGTTTATTTTGGTTATTTGATCATTTATGTATCCGATATGATAGTTCTAACATTGTTCACAAATCTTATATACCTCTCTTGTAGTTTCATAAACTACAAGAGCGCTGCATAAGATTTATGAACAAATTTACTTTCACTTTATCATATGAATAAATGACCAAAACAAAAAATGTTTATCTTGATGAGTTATACAACTTTATAGTTGAAAACTTTTTCACTAGAATTAATTTACCCTTTCAAAATGTGCTTTGAAATTTATCTTTGCCGAGTGCAAAAAAAAAACACTCGGCACCGAGTGTTAAAAAAACACTCGGCAAAGAAACTTCTTTATCGAGTGTTTTTTTTTGCCGAGCATTTTTAATTTAGCACTCGGCAAAGGTCTTCTTTGTCGAGTGTTTGAAAAAAAAGCTCGGCAAATCATTTAGCACCGGACAAACTTTGATTCTCCGGTACCTGAGTGTCACCCTGCTCTCCAATGTAACCGCCATTGCACTGTGTGCACTGGTCCACAACCACCACGTGCTGCAGCGCCCTAGTGTTGGAGATGGCTCGACAAGGCCTCGCCCGTTGCCACCACTGGGGCTATGGACTGCAGGCCGCAGGCGGCATCCGAGGCGGCAGTGGTACTTTGGTACTTTTATATGTTACTAGTAGACATGCACGTGCGACACGCACGTGCCTAACCAAATATATTAAAGTGATTTTCAATTTCAAACAAAGGTTATCAGATCAATGGATTTGGTAAACATGTGCATTAAAAATAAACCAGCCACAAGTGTCAATGTTGTGAAGCTGATGCAATCATGTGTACCAAAATTGATGACAATAAGATGTTATTATGCATAACACAGCATGAGTGAAGACTCTTTATTGTTGGCTAGCACCATAGTTGAGAGAAATTGGACATAGTAAAGAAATAATTACACTATTGCAATCCTTCATTGGAAGATATCAAAGAATTTAAATAATTTGTCATTGATGAAAAAAAAGTAGAGGATGAACTAAAGCACAGAGCCATAGGGTAAGATAATATTTGGACTGATACTCAGCCTTTTGAAGTGCTGTAATAATTGTAGATAAATGGTTTACATTATAAAAATATAAGGAAGGTATTTGACTATCTATAAATCGGAGTATTTTTGATACATCTAATGAGGTCTTGAACTCCAGCCGGTAAGTTATCTTCACATTTATTTTCGTTGATAGTCATTAGCTGTCCCAAAAAATGCTTTCTGAAATTGAAGGCATCCTGTTTGTAATAAAATAATTAACATGTAAGTTTCATATAAGTGACAAAACTATAAAATATTTAAGTAATATAGATATTAATTTTTTTACCTTGAATTGTGGAATTCGAAGTTCTTCATCTTTCCATGCAGACATGAACATGGAAATGAGATAACCAGATAGTTCCCTGAGGACACAAATATTAGTCAACTAAACATCAATCTATAAACATAATGTTTGTTCAAAATCTAACATGTAAAGTAATAGTTACGAAATAAAATAAGCTTACCTGTTGTAAATGGGAATATCAGTTAAAATAATTTGTCGCCATAAGAAGATATCTTCGTTCCATTTAGACCAAGGACATGCTTTTGCCATGGCTTTTTGTAAGTATTCGGAAATGCATTGGAGTATCTTCACATATTTTGCGATTGGATTGTGCTTGTAAATTGGATTAAGAGGATTAGGGTCAAAAATGTATACTTTTTTTGTCTCTTGGTTTAGTATGAACAAAATGAAGGCACTGTTTAGTTGAGTTATTGGTATAAGAATCTGCAAAAGGCTAATAGTTAAATCAAATTTAAACCAATATCATTATGAGGATGATGTAAGTCATCTTACCCATTTGCATTTTGAAACACTGTATTCAATACCAGGCCATTTACGTATGGACTCTTTTAGCTGTTTGACATCTAACTTTTTACGGAAGTTTGGATGTCGTCCAAAATCAATAATCATCTAACATATTAAATCAGCATTCTAAATTAGTTTTAGAAAACATTGAATATAACTTAATGAGTATATTAAAAAGAGGAAATGTTAGATTATCATACCCAAAACCCCAAGTCTAGATAGTGCTTTGATATTGCTCCTTTGTTTTTCTTCATTTGTTGGATGTAGTCAGACATGTTTTTTCGTATGAACAAATTGAAACATTCTTGGTCCATGGGCTCACTGTCCTTCAATATGTGTTGCAGTTTCTGAAGAGTCAAGCTGATGGAATATGGCTTGGAGCTTTGGATCCAAATTTTACTGTAAAGGATAAGGAAAATGAAATTGATAATGTTAGAAATTGACCTTTTGTTTTACTAATAAATATTGGTTTAAAAAGAAAACTTACTTTAAGGTCTCTGCACAATTAATTGATTTGATATAGTCACAAAGGCAGCTTACTAACTCATGTCCACTTATCTTCGAAAGAACTGACATTAATGACTGGTACTTCCTTTCACTTAATAATAAGTGTAATGATTCCTTTTTAATCTCTGGATTCTCCAAGATGGTAATATCATTGAAACTATCTTCAGCGGCAAGACTTTGTTCATCACTCTGACTCATTGCTGTTGTGTTTGTCTTCCAACATAATAGTATGCTGGCTAACTTGTACCTAAAATGATTAATATTTTCCTGCATGGTAATAATTGATATTACCTGTTGTCTAGTAATTTAATAGGTTATCTCTTATTATATTCACTAAAGAAAGTAATATGTATATATATACCTGTGTAATATGTTGAGAAAGTGCTTCTCCAGTCCAGTATTCCATAAACTTTGAGCATGAACAGACCACAAGATGAACTGTAAAGTCATAGAACATTGAGTGTTTAAAAATAAATCTGTACACATACGTTAAAATTTTCTAGTGTGTTCTACATACCCGTCTTTTTGGATTGGTTTTTCTAATTGTTCTTTGACTGTCCATTTAGTGACGTCAAGGTCTTCCCAATTTTGGACCACATTTTGTTTTTTTATAATAATATTTAAATGAGATTTCAGACCTTCCAGCTGTATAGATACATATATTATTAGTTATAGTTAGTAATAATAAAGAATATAAAATAAAAAGAGGATCAATGTAAAACATTAAAAATAAAGGGTAATGCTGCAATCATAACTTACTGTAGTTTTGAGGTCATCTCGATTGTATTCCCAACATAGTGAGTCAAGAACTTGTATCTCACGCTTTTTTGCATGAAGAACAGCTAAATACCAATGTGTGTCCTTAATATTTATTGGAAGTAGAATCTAATGAAGACAATGAATTAGTCTCAGATATGTAAAAAAACAATACAAAGGTATTAAATTAACATAAAATTAAAATATGGAAACGTATGTTACCATGTCATGGCTTAGATATTTTTCAACGATCCTTGTAATGAAGCTTCCATTTTCATGTATTCTAAGATTGCCATCCCGTTTTAGCAGTACGGTGTTAATAGGATCCTCAAAGTATACCTTAACCCCATTTCTAACTTGTAGATGTGCTTGTTCCTTTAAACAACAGATATATGCACTTATAACCTACAAAAAAAAATTATTGAAATAACAATAAGATTATACTATTTATAAAACAGAGAATTATTTATATTAGATAGAGAGATTTTAAAGCATATTGGTACACTTACCTTGTCGTTCAAATATTTAGCCGGGTCTAAAAGACATGACAATTGATCTTGATTGACAAAAATATCATCTATCTTCACAAGTATATCAGTGGCCAAAGATGACTCTATTATTATTTGAGCACATAAATCCTTGTCGGTCATTGTATAATCTGCAAGTAAAATAAAATTTTATTATATTATATTATATATAACTTTAAAAATTGAACAACATTGTGACAAATAACTATACGTTACAATATAATTTAAATACCTTGTGGAAGTTCATCATATGTCTGGTTATTTTTTATATGCTGTTCCATAGCTTCTGGATGCTTATTGTCAATCGTGTGTTCATTTGCAGGAGATTTTTCTTTTTCTGAGTTTTGAACATTTGAGTTCATAACAATATCCAAATTAGCCTGCAAAAGGTAGATAAAAAACCAAATTTATAATTCATAGAGTAATTCTTTGACATTTTCTTTTTCATAGGATTTATATATTATAGCTGACATCTATGCTTTTGTCACACTTGTCAATGTTTATAGATCAAAGCTAAAAAAGCCTGGCCATGGACTTCAAGCATAATGTGATAATCTTAGCAGCTGTCATATTTATAAGTCATATTGTCATATTGGTCCTATGGTACCTGATGTTGAACGTGGTCAGCAGCACGGCGATGCGTGCGTGGTTGGCGATAGTAGTGCTGATTCACCTTGTTGTTTGTCGCTGTATGTTTGATTGGTGACGGTGCTGATCCGTTGTGCTGTTTCATTACTGTTTTGTTTGTTTTCCAACATAATAGTATGCCGGCTAACTTGTATCTAAAATGATTAATATTTTCCTGCATGGTAATAGTTGGTATTATCACATGTCCAGTAATTTAATAGGTTATGAAAAGTAATATATATACCTGTGTAATATGTTGAGTAAGTGCTTCTCCAGTCTAGCATTCCATAAACTTGAGCATGAATAGACCACAAGATGAACTGCAAAGTTGTAGAACATTGAGTATTAAAAAATAAATTTGTTCACATATACGTTACAATTTTATAGTGTGTTCTACACACCTATCTTTCTGGATTGGTTCTTCTAGTTGTTCTTTGACTGTCCATTTATTGACGTCAAGGTCTTCCCAATTTTGGACCACATTCCGTTTGTTTATAATAATGTTTAAATGAGATTGCAGACCTTCCAGCTATATAAATACATATATTATTAGTTAGTAATAATAAAGAATATAAAATAAAAGGAGGATCAATGTAAAAAATTAAAATAAAGTGTAATGCTGCAATCATAACTTACTGTAGTTCTGAGGTCATCTCGATTGGATTCCCAACATAGTGAGTCAAGAACTTGTATCTCATGCTTTTTTGCATGAAGAATAGCTAAATACCAATGTGTGTCCTTGATATTTATTAGAAGTAGAATCTAATGGAGACAATGAATTTAGTCTTAGATATGTGAAAAAACAATAGTAATGTATTAAATAAAATTAACATAAAATTAAAATATGGAAACGTATGTTACCATGTCATGACTTAGATAATTTTCAACGATCCTTGTAATGAAGCTTTCATCGCCATCAATTCTAAGATTGTCATCCTGTTTTAGCAGTATGGAGTTAATGGGATCCTCAAAGTATATCTTTAACCCGTTTCTAACTTGTAGATTTGCTTGTTCCTTTAAACAACAGATATATGCACTTATAACCTACAAAAAAAATTGAAATAACAATAAGATTATACTATTTATAAAACAGAGAATTATTTATATTAGATAGTGATATTTTAAAAGACATTGGTACACGCACCTTGTCGTTCAAATATTGAACCGGATCTAGAAGACATGACAATTGATCTTTATTGACAAAAATATCATTTATCTTCACAAGTATATCAGTGGCCGAAGATGACTCTATTATTATTTGATCATGTAAATCCTTGGCTGTCATTGTATAATCTGCAAGTAAAATAAATTTTTAATATAACTTAAAATTAAACAACATTGTGAGAAACCCTATGTAACAATATAATTAAATACCTTGTGGAAGTTCATCGTATGTTTGGTCATTTTTTATTTGTTGTTCAATTTCTTTTGGATGTTTACTGTCAATCATGTGTTCGTTTGTAGAAGATTTTTTTTCTTCTGAGTTTTGAACATTTGAATCCATAACAGTACCCAAATCAGTCTGCAAAAGGTGAAAAAAACAATGGCAGAGGAACTCCTCTGGACAGGTACATCCTGAGTGGTAGACATATTCACTATAAGGAATAGGGAGTTGTAGACATATATATTCAACTAAACAAGAACATCTCGACATGTTTTGTGTTTGATTCGAAGCAAAAAGTACAGTAAGGCTCAAGTCTCCGCAGTAACAAACAAAAAGCATGTGGAATACTGAAAACCATTGTTTGCCCATCCTAGCACTCGATAAAGCAATCACCTGAATACTGACGAGAAACACATTGCTTTGATTATTCATAGTTTTAAAGTGAACAAGCAATCAGAGATGCCAATAAATCTAGATGTTCTAGAAAGTAAAAAAACAATATGACATTGTTCTTTATTTGGAAAATTAATCTAAGTTCAGACAAAGTCTACCCAACCATTGTTCTCTCACAATACCATCCTCAATCATTTATTGTAGTTACAAAAGCAAATGGTTTTCACCAGAGTAAAGTATTTATATTAATCACTCAAATGCTGAACAACAAGGAACATATGGAACACCATTCTTTCCCGACGTGAATCATCAGGAGAGCACCACAAACTCAATCTATCAAGTAACAATTTCAAAAATATGCATTGAAGCGTCAGGATTCAGGCAGCACAAACACACCCAACAAATGGTGATCAAGGACATACCAGAAAAAAGCATTGACATTGCTCTTGATATCAAGTGGTAAAGTAGTACAACTTAGTGCTATCAAATTGCATCTAGTTAGACCCCTCAAGTACCTGTAACACCCTAAATTTTGAAGAAAAGAAAAATAGGGAAAATATGGATTTTATATGTATTTTTGTGAAGCATGCAACTTTAGAATAAGAATAATTTTATAAATTTAAAATCACATATAAGGGTAGGAACATGTTTGAGCATTCATGCTGCTGCATCTGGAGTTTTGCATTGAGTGGTTTGAATCAAATTCAAATTTGATTTGAAAATCATTTGAAAAATGGATTTGAAAATTTGGAAAAGAAAAGAGAAAAAGGAAAATGCTGTTCACTCGGTTTTTGGCCCGCTCCTTCTCGCGGCCCGCCAGCAGCAGCCCAGTTTCCCTCCCCGCAAGCCCGCTCCGCGCGCCTTCGCTTCTCCTGGGCCGAGCTCGAGCCCAGCAGACCGGAGCCCAGCAGACCGGCCCGTCTCGCGCGCGCTGGCCGTTTTCGCGTTGAGCCGCTGACGTGCGGGACCCACTGGTCAGCGACTGCTTTCCCTTTCCTTCTTCCTCCGGCCGACGTCGGTGTTCTTCCTTCCTTATTCAACCGAATCGAATCCTTCTTCAATCTTCCTCCCTTCCTTAGTTAGCAGCGCATCCGAACTATAAAACGGAGCCTCTGCACCCGTCCGCTCCTCATCCCACCCAAAGCCGCAGCAAAAGCCATCTAGGTTTGCCTCGCCGCGAGCTCCGCCGCCGCCGTCCGCCATACCAAGCTAACCGCTATCTTCCGGTCTTTCTCCGGCCCTCTCTTCACGCGGGGTGAGTTCGCCATGCTCCACGCTTGCTCCCGAAGCTTTTCTTTCGTCGAATGGAGGTCGGAGCTGTGTTCTAGCCCTCTCCGGCGATGGCGCCGCCGCGGGACGTCGCCGGCGGCCGAATCCCGGCCGGAGCGCCGCCGTTCCTTTCTCCCTGATCAATCTGCACCGTCGGATCTAGATCGGGCGGCGTAGATTAGAACATACCCTTTCGCGCGTGATTTTGCTAAAGAGACCCTGAGAATTCTAATTATACAACCCGCAGTCCAAAGCGTATTCGGGAAAATACGTATTTAATTAAAGAAAACGTAATTTGTTTCGGAAAAAGAAAAATACGTTTTCTGTTAATTACAGTTTTGCCACTGAGATTGTTTTAGCCGTAGAATCTTCGTTTTAGCTCCGATTTGATCCATTCAAATTGCGTTAGATTCATATTCGCGAGATCTATCTAATGGTATAACTGTACAGTAGGTTTAGATTAATTTATTTTCGAGTTTTAATTAAAGTATTTATTTTTCTATAGGAAATCTTCGGAAATTCATAACTTTGTCGTTTTAGATCCGTTTTTCGTGATCTTCGCGTCTGTGTGATCCTAGCGAGTTGTAGATTCATTTTAAAGACTTTTTATTTTATTTTCTTACTGTTGGTGTATTGTTCTAATTATAGTCTTGTTTGTCTATGCATGATTGCCTCTGGATGTGTGTTGTTGATAATGGTTGATCGAGTATAGACGGTGAGCAATTCGTTGGAAATCAAGAGCCTTACTACGAGCAAGATCTTCAGGACCAGTTTGAGCAAGGCAAGTATAGCATGGGATTATCCTTGTTGTCCTATTCACCTTATGCAATTAAAATCATTATGCATTTATTCCTTGTTAAGGATGACTTAGAGATTGATCCTATACCTTGGTACCCATTATGATGCATTGATTAGTATGGCTAGTGCTTAAACATGGACTATGATCATGTAAAATTGATTAAAGGAATATGCAATAAACATTTAAAATATGATTTTGATTCTTGTATAAAGGGGATTAGAGCATGTGTGTTGTTTTGATGCTCTAATTGCTCTCCATAAGGACTCATCTATAAGCGACAATCCGGGATTTACAGTACAACTGTGAGGGCTATATGGCTCTGGCTTTAGCTCAGTATGAGGACCTTTTCTAGCTTGTTAGAGGTTACCCTTGTGGCGCAAATGGGGTAAAGCAGACCGTGGATCTCTGCGTGTGTATCACACGGACTGACTTCTGAAACCTAGCGGCCCTAACTTGTTAGACGAACCTTTGAAAGGCTTCATAGTGATTCCCTGCCCGCTCACCTTGGAAGTGTTTTGGGAGTAATTAACCCGGGCATATGGGTAATCATGACTCACAGTGAAAGTGTACAACCTCTGCAGAGTGTAAAACTGTTATAACAGCCGTGCTCACGGTCACGAGTGGCCTTGGACCCTTATGGAATAGTTGATTAATTGTTTATGTTTATGTTTTTGCTATTCATTAATCATTTCACATGGATCATATGTTTATTGTTTACATTGAGACCTATTGATGCTATTGTTATGCTAAAATCATGTTAACTAAAAGCTACATGCTGATAAACCCATGATTATGCCTATTTGAGCCTCATGAACCCCATGTTACACTTGTTGAGTACGAGATGTACTTACGCTTGTTTATTCTTCTTATTTGGATAAAAATCCCGGATGGGTAACAGATGGAGGTAATAGCGACTACTACGCATACTTCCCTGAGGATTACTAGTCTTGCTGTCAACCAGTCAATGTACCTGTGACTGGAGCTACCACGAGAGAGAGATTTTTATTTATACTTCCGCTACATTTATGTTAAGACTATGTGTTAAATATCGTGATGTAATAACATTTGCCATGATACTTTTGCTATAATTTGTGAACTTATGTGTGATTGATCTCTGGGCGCACATAAGGGTAAGCATTCCATTTGGTCGATAAATGGGTGTGACAAATTGGTATCAGAGCTCTTGTTGACTGTAGGACGCAAGCCTAGTTAGCAATGGTCGAAGTAGTGTCATCTTTAAACTATTTTTATGCTCACTATCTTGCTCTTGTTATTTGATAAATTTTTATGCTTCTTATGTCTCATTCTATTACGAAAGTTTGCCTCTATTCTAACTTCATCTAAAAATTCTGTAGATGACTCGTGACCGTAAGACTGCCCGCATCAGCGTTGGAGGATACTACCCACCTCGTGTCCTGTTTGCAACTGAAGATCCACAAGAGCCAGAACCTCAGGAGCAAGAGAAGACCCCTGTAGTACCAGTCCAAGCACCAGCACCTCCCCAGGAAGAGATTGAGCCTGAAGAAGATCCAGAAATAGTTGAGGTTGAAGATGGTGAGGAGGAGGATAATGGAGGAGAACAACCCCCGTCTCCACCACATGAAGCTCCTGAAGATATGCCACCTCCCCCAATGGGGTGGACTGTGAGGATCTACCATAGGAATGGAGGGGATGCTGTCTCTCATGTTCGCCTAGTGGCGATGCTCACTGCTTACTTCGCGGATTGGCATCCAGCTGTGGAGTACGTCTGCTGGGAGTACACTCATCCACTGGAGAGCACGTACTGGAAGGCAAGGGCAAGCATCTTTACACACAAGCAAGACAAGGGGGCATATCAGCTGGACAGGATGTTCTCTCATATGGGACATCGAGCCACCATTGAGGATAGCATTGAAGATGCTGCTTTTGAAGCATGTATGGGTCTTCGCTATCTTCGCTTTAACCTCATGAAGCATGACATCCATCGCTTTCTTCCTCGTGCACACCCCGAGCTTGGTTGGGCTATGACAGATCCAGTGCAGCTAGAGCCACTACCTCGGGTGATGGTGAACTTTGTCTATGACATGATGGACAGGAAGCTGCAACTAGAAGAGATGGTGAGGACACAAGGGAAGACTATCAAGAGATGCCAAGCAACCATTGATGAGCTCCGAGCAAACCAAGGCTTGCCCAAGATCTACGAGGAGTTAGAGCATGAGCCACTTCCTTAGGAAGTAGGAGTCCTTTTATGTAATAAGAACGTTCTTAGTAACGTCAGTTGAGTCAGTCGAGTCTGTCGTGTGGTTTGAACTTTGGTGTGCTAGTTGCTTTATTATTATGCTTATGTGTGAGTTGGATCTTTGTTTGAGTGTCTGGACTTGTAGACATGTCTACAAGTACCATTATTAAGAATAATAAGTTTAATAGTCAAGGAATAATAGTTGGGTTTGATAGTATCTCGTTTCTGTCCTTGCTGTTTTCTGGAGCAGTCTCTGATGTTTCTGTTATAGTTTAAAAATGGTTCGTGCAACATTTATGAAATTTTTTATGAGAGAAACTAGACTCAAGCATCTTTCAAATGCCACTGGAATCACCTTTTTATCTAATCTGGTTCGAGAGATATAATTTTCACAAGTTAGAGTTTCTGCACAGTCTGGAATCTGGAACAGTTTCTGTTGCGCCTTATTATTCATAGACTTAACGACAGAATCTGGTCTTGAGGTCTGAATAGAAATTGTGGATAATTTCATAAGCTTTCCAACCATGTACAGCACGCCTCTTTTGGACTTCTGTAGCCCGAGATATGATTGAAATACTGAACTGTCAATATTGCTACTCGTCCAGAAAACTTTCAGATCTCATTCTTAATCTTATAAGTGGTTGATAAACTGGATTTCTTAAAGTTTGCATGTTTATGGGTGGCAGATGGCCGGAAGAGGAAGAGGCAGAGGTCGTGGAAACATTCCCCCGAATCCACCACCACCACCGCCACCAACTATCGAGCAGTTGCTGGCAGTACAGACGCAGTTGATGCAACAACTGGTGCAAAATCAGCAGAATCAGCCAGTTGCTGGAGTGCAACCACGTGATAAGCGTGGTGAATTTTTGAAGGGTCGTCCCCCAGTGTTCACACATGCTGCTGATCCTTTGGAGGCCGATGATTGGCTTCGTGCTGTGGAGAAACAACTCACCATAGCACAATGTGATGACCGACAGAAGGTGTTGTTCGCTTCTGGGCAACTTCAGGGAGAAGCTCAAGATTGGTGGGAGTCATATGAGTATGGCCGTCCTGCTAATGCTCCTGCAGTCACCTGGCAGGAGTTTAGAGAGAACTTCAGGGCTTACCATATACCTGAAGGGATGATAGAATTGAAGGCGGAGGAATTCAGGAACCTGACCCAAGGGTCAATGTCTGTAGCTGAGTACCGTGACAAGTTTGCTCAACTGTCACGATATGCTCCACATGAGGTGGCCAATGACAATGATAAGCAGCGCCGCTTCTTGAAGGGATTATATGATGGACTACAGTTGCAGTTGATGTCCAATACCTATCCCAATTTTCAGACGCTTGTGAACCGCGCTATTGTGGTGGACAACAAGCGCAAAGAAATGGATGCCAAGAGGAAGAGGTTACAGGGACAAGCTTCCAATAGCAACACCCGTCCACGCACTGGCTTCCAACAGAATACTCAGCAGAGACCTCCTACTGGACAGTGGAACCGTGGTCAGACCCCATTTCGTGGACAGTTCCCTCAACGTCCCCCATTTCAGCCACAGAGTAGCAACCAACGTCCACCACAGCAGAATGGGAATCAAGTGCAGCGCCAGGGTCCTTCCAACAACACTCCTACAAAGACCAGTGCTCCCAACACTCCCAACAGGTGTTTCCGTTGTGGAAAAGAAGGTCACATGTCTTTCAACTGCCCAGAGAAGCCTAACCAGCAGACTCCCCAGAGACAAGGCAGCCAACAGAAGCTCGCACTTAACTCGGGAAGGGTGAATCACTTGTCCCAGGAAACTGCAGTGGAGGAGCCAGAAGTTATGCTTGGTACGTTCGATGTCCACTCTACTCCCGCCACTGTTCTTTTTGATTCTGGAGCATCACATTCTTTCATATCACAATCATTTGTTAGAATACATAGAATCCATTTGTGTGCTATGAAGAACCCTATCTTAGTAAACTCACCGGGTGGAAGCATGCCTGCATCTTATCGCTGTCTTCCCATTAGTCTCAACTTAAGGGGGGTAGAGTTTTCAGTTAGCCCTATAGTTTTGAGAACAGCTGGGATTGATCTTATACTGGGAATGGATTGGATGACCCAACAACAAGCAGAGATTCAGTGTAAGGATAAATCGGTTTTGCTGACTACACCAAAGGGGGATAGGATCAAGGTTGAAGTCAAAGTGCAAAAACAAGCGACCGCTACAGTGAACCAGCTCAATAATGGTGCTAATCAGGAGGACCCAGTTGTGGAGGAATTCCCAGATGTGTTTCCGGAGGATTTGCCAGGTATGCCACCAGACCGTGATATTGAATTTATTATTGAATTATTACCTGGAACTGCACCTATAGCTAAGCGTCCATATAGAATGGGAGTAAATGAACTAGAAGAACTTAAGAAACAAATTAAGGAATTACAGGATAAGGGTTTTATTCGTCCTAGTTCGTCACCATGGGGTGCACCAGTAATTTTTGTGGATAAGAAAGATGGAACTCAGAGGATGTGTGTAGATTATCGGTCTCTTAATGAGGTTACCATTAAGAACAAGTACCCATTGCCTAGAATTGATGACCTGTTTGATCAGTTGAGAGGAGCTTGTGTATTTTCCAAGATTGACCTTCGCTCTGGATATCATCAATTGAAGATTCGTGCCAGGGATATACCCAAGACAGCATTTACTACACGTTATGGGTTATATGAGTATACCGTGATGTCCTTTGGTTTGACTAATGCTCCTGCATACTTCATGTATTTAATGAATAAGGTGTTCATGGAATATCTGGACAAGTTTGTAGTGGTATTCATTGATGATATACTAGTGTTTTCCAAGACGGAGGAAGAACATGCTGAACACTTGAGGTTGGTCTTGCAGAAGCTCAGAGAACACCAACTATATGCAAAGAGGAGTAAATGTGAGTTTTGGCTTAAGGAAGTTTCTTTTCTGGGTCACATCGTTTCAAATGGAGGAATATCAGTAGATCCTGGCAAGGTGAAGGATGTATTGAATTGGAAACCACCTACTAATGCAAGTGAGATCCGTAGCTTTTTGGGATTGGCTGGTTATTATAGAAGGTTTATAGAGGGATTTTCCAAGCTTGCAAAACCAATGACTGCATTGTTGGAAAAGAATGCTAAGTTTGTGTGGTCCGAGAAGTGTCAGGCTAATTTTGAGGAATTAAAGAAAAGATTGACTACGGCACCTGTCTTAGTTTTGCCAGACCTGAATAAACCTTTCTCTATCTATTGTGATGCATCTCGATTGGGATTGGGATGTGTTCTGATGCAAGAAGGTAGAGTTGTGGCATATGCATCGAGGCAGTTAAGGAAGCATGAGTTAAATTACCCTACCCATGATTTGGAATTAGCTGCAGTGGTTCATGCATTAAAGATATGGAGGCATTATTTGATTGGACATAAAAGTGATATATACACTGATCACAAGAGTCTCAAGTATATCTTCACTCAAACAGATCTGAACTTGAGGCAGCGTAGATGGTTGGAGTTGATAAAAGACTATGATCTAGAGGTACATTATCATCCCGGAAAGGCCAACGTGGTTGCTGATGCTCTTAGTAGGAAGAGTTATGCAAATGAAATACAAGTAATACCTATGCCTAAGGAATTGTGTGCTGAGTGTAAGCATCTGAACTTAGGATTTACTACTAATGCAGTGGAACTAGTATTGGAGCCTACTCTGGAGCAAGAAATCCGTAAAGGTCAGCTGAAAGATGAAAAGTTGAGAGAGATAGCTGAAAACATAGCGAAAGGAAAATCTCCAGGATTTCGTAAGGATGAGAATGGTACGCTTTGGTTCGGAAAAAGGCTATGTGTGCCCGAAAATAGGGAAATACGAATGGCAATTCTGCGTGAAGCTCATGAGTCAGCTTATTCCATACATCCGGGTAGTACTAAGATGTATTTAGATCTGAAAGAGAAATATTGGTGGTATGGTTTAAAGAGAGACGTAGCTGAGTATGTTGCTCTGTGTGACACATGTCAAAGGGTGAAAGCGGAACATCAAAGGCCCGCAGGATTGTTACAACCTATGCAGATACCTGAGTGGAAATGGGAAGAGGTTGGTATGGATTTTATAGTTGGGTTACCACGGACTCAACGAGGATATGATTCAATTTGGGTAATAGTGGATCGTTTGACTAAGGTTGCTCATTTTCTGCCTGTGAAGACTACATATAGCAGTGCGAAACTGGCAGAGTTGTATATGGAGAGAATAGTGAGTCTACATGGAGTTCCTAAGAAGATTGTGTCTGATCGAGGTACTCAATTTACATCTCACTATTGGCAAAAGATACATGAATCATTGGGGACCAAACTAAATTTCAGTACAGCTTATCATCCTCAGACAGATGGTCAAACAGAGAGAATTAATCAGATCTTGGAAGATATGTTGAGAGCTTGTGCTCTACAATATGGTACCAGCTGGGATAAGAGTTTGCCATACGCAGAGTTTTCTTATAACAATAGTTATCAGAAGAGTCTTCAAATGGCACCGTTTGAGGCTCTGTATGGACGAAAGTGTAGGACCCCCCGTTGTTCTGGAATCAGACAGGGGAAAGTCAAGTGTTTGGACCTGATGTATTAAAGGATGCTGAAAAGAAAGTAAGAATGATTAGAGATAATCTAAAGATAGCCCAGTCTAGACAGAAAAGTTATGCTGATACTCGCAGAAGAGAGTTGACATTTGAGGTAGGAGATTATGTCTACTTGAAAGTGTCACCCATGAGAAGTGTGAAGAGATTTAACATGAAGGGTAAATTGGCACCAAGATATATTGGACCTTTCAAGATTATAGAGAGACGTGGTGAAGTGGCATATCAATTGGAATTACCCGAGAGTCTGGCAGGTGTACATGATGTGTTCCATGTATCACAATTGAAGAAATGTTTGCGAGTACCAGAAGAACAGATTCCGATAGAGGAACTCACTGTTAAGGAGGATCTTACATATGAGGAGTTTCCGGTTAAGATTTTGGAGACTGCGGACAGAGTCACAAGAAGTAGAACAATTAAGATGTGTAAAGTACAGTGGAATCGGTATACCGCAGAAGAGGCTACTTGGGAACGAGAAGAGGATCTGAGAAAAACCTACCCGCAACTGTTTGAGTAAGCACCGGTCGAATCTCGGGGCGAGATTCATTTTAAGGGGGGTAGAATTGTAACACCCTAAATTTTGAAGAAAAGAAAAATAGGGAAAATATGGATTTTATATGTATTTTTGTGAAGCATGCAACTTTAGAATAAGAATAATTTTATAAATTTAAAATCACATATAAGGGTAGGAACATGTTTGAGCATTCATGCTGCTGCATCTGGAGTTTTGCATTGAGTGGTTTGAATCAAATTCAAATTTGATTTGAAAATCATTTGAAAAATGGATTTGAAAATTTGGAAAAGAAAAGAGAAAAAGGAAAATGCTGTTCACTCGGTTTTTGGCCCGCTCCTTCTCGCGGCCCGCCAGCAGCAGCCCAGTTTCCCTCCCCGCAAGCCCGCTCCGCGCGCCTTCGCTTCTCCTGGGCCGAGCTCGAGCCCAGCAGACCGGAGCCCAGCAGACCGGCCCGTCTCGCGCGCGCTGGCCGTTTTCGCGTTGAGCCGCTGACGTGCGGGACCCACTGGTCAGCGACTGCTTTCCCTTTCCTTCTTCCTCCGGCCGACGTCGGTGTTCTTCCTTCCTTATTCAACCGAATCGAATCCTTCTTCAATCTTCCTCCCTTCCTTAGTTAGCAGCGCATCCGAACTATAAAACGGAGCCTCTGCACCCGTCCGCTCCTCATCCCACCCAAAGCCGCAGCAAAAGCCATCTAGGTTTGCCTCGCCGCGAGCTCCGCCGCCGCCGTCCGCCATACCAAGCTAACCGCTA
This sequence comes from Saccharum spontaneum, assembly GCA_022457205.1. NCBI lineage: Eukaryota > Viridiplantae > Streptophyta > Magnoliopsida > Poales > Poaceae > Saccharum > Saccharum spontaneum. The sequence continues at coordinate 6,542,863 of CM039606.1, read as the reverse complement.
TCTTCCGGTCTTTCTCCGGCCCTCTCTTCACGCGGGGTGAGTTCGCCATGCTCCACGCTTGCTCCCGAAGCTTTTCTTTCGTCGAATGGAGGTCGGAGCTGTGTTCTAGCCCTCTCCGGCGATGGCGCCGCCGCGGGACGTCGCCGGCGGCCGAATCCCGGCCGGAGCGCCGCCGTTCCTTTCTCCCTGATCAATCTGCACCGTCGGATCTAGATCGGGCGGCGTAGATTAGAACATACCCTTTCGCGCGTGATTTTGCTAAAGAGACCCTGAGAATTCTAATTATACAACCCGCAGTCCAAAGCGTATTCGGGAAAATACGTATTTAATTAAAGAAAACGTAATTTGTTTCGGAAAAAGAAAAATACGTTTTCTGTTAATTACAGTTTTGCCACTGAGATTGTTTTAGCCGTAGAATCTTCGTTTTAGCTCCGATTTGATCCATTCAAATTGCGTTAGATTCATATTCGCGAGATCTATCTAATGGTATAACTGTACAGTAGGTTTAGATTAATTTATTTTCGAGTTTTAATTAAAGTATTTATTTTTCTATAGGAAATCTTCGGAAATTCATAACTTTGTCGTTTTAGATCCGTTTTTCGTGATCTTCGCGTCTGTGTGATCCTAGCGAGTTGTAGATTCATTTTAAAGACTTTTTATTTTATTTTCTTACTGTTGGTGTATTGTTCTAATTATAGTCTTGTTTGTCTATGCATGATTGCCTCTGGATGTGTGTTGTTGATAATGGTTGATCGAGTATAGACGGTGAGCAATTCGTTGGAAATCAAGAGCCTT